>CAIGQZ010033231.1:6374565-6385828 GCA_903798205.1 Danio tinwini
TTTTTTTTTTTAACTAGAAATCTAGACTGAAATTTTACTAAACTACTTCTTTTAACATTTAAACTAATGAATTAAATAATATTTTTTTATTGAATTACAATGAAAATGTGATAAAATTAAAATTGGTAATATGACAAGCTGTTAAATGAATTTTGTGATCGCAGACAGCAACTCTGTCAATAATCATTAAACTTTTTATTCTAGGTAGATTCAATAGCTTTAACACTTGATAGCTATACCTATTTGAATTAAGAAAATAGTGATTTAAATTGTACAAATGAATAATGTTTTAACCCCATGTTGCATCAATCCCCACTATCCCCTATATAAGTTTCCTATAAATAACGACAAGCAAAAATTTGTGTGCCCGCAGCAATATATATTTTAATTCAAAGTGAATTTTGACAATACACCATAATTTCTTTAATTTGACACTCACCAATAGTCACCAGGAAAACCCGCTTTTTGTGACAAAGTACATAAGGCTTGGTCACATATAAATCACTGAGAACTAGAGAGAAATATGACCGCAAACTGTAAGAGACATTACATCCAAAAAAAAAAAAAGAAAAAAAAGTTTCCCAGTCCTCATATAGTGAATATTGCACAGTGCAGTGGCTACATGGCAAACTAATGTAGCATAGAAATCAAAGCAAACAGAAAATAATAAAAACAAAAGCCACAAAAAAATAAAATGTACAAATATGAAAACAGTAACAGTTCAGATTTTTAGTAAATCAAGTCTGTTTGCTCTTAACTCTAAATATTATCCGATAACTTGCAGTGAGATTTAACTTTTACTAAAATATAATCTCGCAGAAGAGTTAAAAATAGATCTAAAGCAATCCAACCCAAAAAAATAAAAATAAAAGAAATCGGCAAGTGTTACACAGTAGCACATATGACAAATACAAGGACCCTGAATTAACTGTACAAGAAATAAAAGCATGAAATCAAACGGTTTGGTTTTGGGAGTCACTTCAACTTTTAGCTTCGTCTTCAATTCCTCTCAAGTTTACTCTTGGTAGGTTGGGTTTAGTTAGACCTATGTTGTGAATGCGATGAATTCATATAATGTGTACATGAGTAGCAATTTAGTACTCATCTCTAGTGCTACATGCTAAATACAGCGGGCTCAAACTATGAACTGCGCCGCTTTTTGGACTGTAATATATCTCATGACGCTGCGAAAACAAAAGGGATCATTTATCTACTTCACAAAATGTGGTTTACATTCACAGTGTATCATGTAAAGCTTCCCAAATACGAGAAAAACCGTGTCTTGGGTGTTTATAGTCAGCATAATAAGAAGAATAAGAATAAAAGAACAACAATCCCTGATATCGTTTCATTATTGTTTGTTGTCGTCGTGTTTCTTGGTCATAAAAATAGCATCAAGCATGATTGGATTTCATTTCCACCATCGGGAAAATTATCCTTAAAGGTGATTTACTGCATTGCATGACTAATATTGTTGGTTAAGTTGTCAGGTTCTCCACGTCTGATGGTGGTCTACTTTGAAGCAAATGTTGCTAACAACACTTCTGACTAGCAAACGCTGCAGCTTTCACGTCATCCGAGAGCATGAAAGAGAGGAAGAGGCTGGCAGGCAGTGTTTGCAAAAGGGATATAAAGGTCTGAAGTACATTTCAAAGGCACTAATCTCACTTTAAAGAGAAGGGAACGAACACACTCCTATATAACGGCCCACAGAATGAGAACAGGAGCTAATGAACAGTCTGTTTTTGAAACACGCGCATTGTTGGAATTCAATTCATACACTTGATATTTTTTGTGTGCGTGCATATGTACAATAATAGTAGTAAGGGGGAGAAATTAATAATAATAATAATAATAATAATAAACAAAATTATAAGCACTGTAGTTACAGAGATGAGATGATTTATTGTACCCAAACCCAATTTGTAGCTAGTTTCTCCAAAGTATCAAGTGCTAACGGCATTACTGAAATGGTGAAATAAGTGGGTCGTCGAATACAGATTTCATATCGATGCTTAAAACAAACGAGTTAAATCTATTCTGCAAGCTATGTTTCAACAAAATGCAAATATATATATACGTACTAAGATAGATATACACCAATATGCATCTAATTCGTAAGATTAGCCAAACAGATAAAACACTGATGCAAACGAAACGTAAAAATACAAACCCCACGCGCGCACAAAATCAAATAAAAAGCAAAACTCCATTACTTACAATACAGTAGTTACAATGACACTTCAAATGAAAAGAAACCAAAACAGAGAGGCATTAAAATGCTTCCGATGCCAGTCAGTACGATAAAACCCAAAGCAAACGAAAAACAAAAAAAATCATCTCACTTCTAGTTCAAGGTAATTAGACGTATATAAAAATAAGAAGGCTAAGAACAAAGTTAATCATCTAATTTCACAGCTATAATGAAGTGGCAATCAGTATATAGCAGCTTATCTATGATACATTCAAGAATAAATGAAACAAACTTGCCCGAAAAAGCTAAACATCAACCTCAACATTTTTTTAGACATAGAATTTGTTTATTTAAATCTGTTAAATACAACTACGTTTCGAGGTCTACGCTAAAACAGTAGCTACTCTGCTTAAGAAATGAATTACTGTCTTTGGTGTAGCGAAAGCATAATGAAAGAACGCACCTAATTGAAAAACAAAACTTTAAATCTAAAATAAACTCACACAAAAAATAATAATTATAATAAAACAAAGCTATTTCTCCCTGACGGAATGTTTGAAATTAAAACAGCCAGCGTCCAATAACAAGCAATAAAATGAAAGAGAATACAAAACAATCCAAATCTGGTCACATGCATCTATGAAGATAATTGCACACCATCAACTCTCGTCTTATAAAGCACTGAATACTCCAGCAATGATAGACTTTACAGTTGGATACTCAATACTGAATTAACTCTGCACAAAGCAAACATGAAACCATACAATATCATCAAAGAGCTATCTGCTGATACAAATCCAACACCGATAACACTTCTAACTCTAAAATTAACGTAGAATCGATGGAAAGAAAATGAAAAAATAAACACACACACACACACGCACCCCAAAAACTATGGATTGTATTGCAGTTTCATTAAACAGTGTAAATACTATTAAAGTAGAAACAGACTATCAATTATGAAAGTACTCAATTGTTTCTGTACATAGTTCATCGGCATCTGCTACGCCACGTTATCCTCGGCAGGGGGGAAATGAAAAGAAAAGTCGAACTTTGCTACTGCTCAGCGCAATACATCCACCTTGTAAATAACACACGTAAAAAAGAGGACTGCTTTCCAATAATGCGCAACTCATCTAAGGCATTAAACAAAACATTTTTCGCCTGTACAATTCATGCACTCGGGGTGATTTTATTGTCGACACCCAAAACGAAAAACTCCCGTCGCGACCCCAAAGAGATGACTTAAAAAACACAAACGACACCGAGATTATGTAAAGCATGAGAAAGAAAGATGAAAAGATCAATGAAACAGCCCTAATATTAAAAAACTAAACAAAAACGAACGTTTGAAAAAGTTTTAAGTGCTGCAGTCCGATACACGTGTGACTGCACATGGGATTCTGGGTTAATTTGCAACAACACGTATTTTAAGGCACTGTTTATTGAATCCTAATGGACTCAATGCAGCAAGTCTTACAACAAATACACAGAGGAGCGAAAAGCAATGGTTTGCAGGCCTGCCCCTCCCCAAATCTTTTTTTAAGAGTCCAACATTGGTTTTTAGCCCATGCAAAAAGACATGCAGCGTGACAACCTTTTCAACACCGGGACTTAACACTGAGGAGCGTGGGACGTCTACGGAAAAAATACAGACAAGGAAACTCACACGCACACTGGAGACAGCGATGGCTTTGACGAGTCACTGTGTCTAATACGCACGTATGAAGGCAATATCGAAAAATAGCATGGGGGGGGGGGGTGTCCTGCTGCGACTATGGGGAATTTTGTTGTATCAAATGTGCAAAAAACACATTAAAAGTGAGTTTTGTGTTCAATTCACTCATTCGCTCACTCACGCATCCGTTGGTTTAATTAATTCTTCATGATATCTATATAAAGCTCGATTTGCATCATCAAACGTCATAAGAAAAGGAAAGAGGAGGAAAGAGGTTGCGGCTCAGTGCCGGCTGCGTGCGCGTGGCTGCCGTGGGCTCCAGCTCAGATGTACGGGTACTGACTGAGTTTGCTGGGGCTGAGGGGGAAGCCGGCGTAGGCGGGCGACGCCACATAGGAGTGCGGGGGAAAGAGGGCTTTGAATTGGCCCTGCGGGAGAAGGGTGGGAGAGGGCAAAAGCCTGTGGTTGATTCCCACGCTGATGCCCTGGTGGTGCACCAGGCTGTAGGCGGGCTGTAAGACGGGCCGAGGCGCCGGCGGTGGGCATGGTGAAGGCAAGAGGTGGGCCACGGGCGCGGAAGGCGGATAGGAGAGCAGGGCGGGAGGCGGTGGGTGGCCGGCTGAGTGTGTGGGACTGCCGTGGGGAAGTGGGAAGGTAGGGCCGTGGACAGTGGGTGGGATGAAGGCCTGCGGTCTTCGCGGCTGCCGGTAGTTGCCGTTCCACTCCTTGTGGCAGGAGCCGTAATGCTGGACCTGAGCGAGATGAGATAAAACAAAGTCAGATTCATTTCTAAAATCACATCTAAATTTGCAAACTTAAAAATATATAAATACATTGTTTACATAAGAAATCTATGTACACAAAAATAATGACATTTGCTGTTTGTTCAAACTACTAATACATACAATAAGATGAAACAACAATTCTTAATGTATTTTTAAGAAAACTTAATTGTTTTATGCTCAAGCCACTTAAGTTAACTCCATTCCTTCATGGTGTTGCAAAGCAAATCAATTGTGTGGAACCCAGCACTTTTACAGTGTAGGATGCATTTAAAAACAGACATGGTCACATTTTAAAGTGACAAACATTTTCAGTTTTTCCCTGCCACAATTCTTGTTTTTATATTTAAATAGCCAATAGTTTTTAGTTTAAATCATAAGATTTGCTAATTTGCTAGTAGCATTCCTAATAGGGCATTCTCAGTCTAAAGCAATAACTAAAATAAACAAAAAATATGAAGAATGATAAGTCATCTATATTACGGGTCTGTTTATAGTACTAGCTATGTTTCCATCCAAAAATGTGAATTATGCGCAAAACTGGGTTATCACATAAAAGACGTGCAAATAAAGCAGCGTTTCCATCCATTGTCAAGGCGAACAAAAATCCTCACTTCCTGATTAACTGGCACCAAATATTAAAAGTAAAAACGGAATTTGCTATGGTAGGAGAAGCTGCATCAATCTTGTCCTTATTTAATAATTTACTTGTGCCTCAGAAGACAATGCCGACACGTAATGAACGTGTGTTGGCGTTTAAAGGCGTGAGACGCGGAGCACAGACGCTCTTGATTGTGGAGGTCCTTAATAATATAACAACACTAATACTGAAATGGCTATGGCGTTTTAGAATGACAAAAACAACATTTCATCTGCTTTACAATGTGCTCAGCCTGCTGGTTTGTCCATTCACATTTTTATCATTACAAGATCTCTTAAAACAAAATCACATGACCTTTTTTAATGTGCGTACTGTAATTTGTTAGGTATAAGCGGTTGTGATGTTGCACATCATAGCGTTTGCATCAACTGATCCTTTGTGCACATGTCCAAAATGTGCATAAAAATAGGTGGATGAATACGTAGCTAGTGAATGCTGCAAAACATTTTCTGTTGAAACCCGCTTGCTGTTACTTTTGTCTCAATTTAACACATTGTATAAAAAGACAAAGCATTCATTCTAATTGCATACATATTTTTATTTAAAATGTGTTGGGAAGCATTCTCATTAAATAATTTAATTGGATAAAACACTAGTTGTGGTGCTGGATGAGTCATCAGTATTTTTATTTTTTTTGGATGCCATCCCCAAATATGAACTTCCTATGGCCCTTAACTAAAACCATAACCGTCTTTAAAAGCAAAACTATGTACTGTTCAGAATCTAAAACACGGTTATGAAACAAATAATCAGTTTTAAACTTGCATGTTGCAGGCAAAACTTTTTTTTTTGTACAAACTACAAAGCACTTCCATTTAAAAAATATTACTGAGAGAAGCCAAAGAGATTTAAAACAGACAGACCTGGCCAAAGCCTAGCGGCTGTGGCTGGAATGAAGAGCTCAGTTTCTGCTGGCGGGGTAGCGTGGGGGTGGAAAGGTGGCTCAGTCGTCCTGGGCCGCAGCGACTTCTGGACTGGCAGGAGGATTCGAAGACTGCAGAAAAAAGGAGAAATCAAAATATAGGTTTCCTTTACATAAAACTGACAAGAGGGGAAAAAATTAAAAAGAGATCTGCAGCTTGTACAAACTGAATCAGCTGCCAGTATTTACTGACGTTCTGTTCAAAAGAAATATTTAAAAAAACGAAGGACCTGAAACTTAGATAGCAATGTATCTAAAACATAAACTCTCCTCAAACTTTCCATGGACATCCCGAAACAAAACACATTGCCTGGGTGACGTGCCATGAGAAGCCTCTGAAAGAGTTTACCGCTCCAGCAATATTTCTTTCATAGCATGCCTCCAAAACAAAGCATTGGCTCCACATAGGAAGCGGGACAGATATGTTTTGGTACGAAAGGGGGTGGGGGGAGGCTAGGAAAATATTTTCCAACAAAAATAAACAAACTTAGGGCAGTCAACACGCAGAGTATAAAAACAAAGACGGGAATAAAGAGATCAGAGGTATGGGAGAGGAAGCTCAAACCGAAAGGGTTTCACTCAACACTGGGATGTCGCGCACAAGACACAGGGTCGCAGTGCACGTTATACCCATAATCACCTGCGATAGCCTCTGTGACAACTTCCTGTTTCTCTCCTATGACCTGTAAAGTAGACATTAGCTGTGACCACACTAAAAAAATTGGTTTGTATTGATGTCCGATTTCAATAGAGGATGAAGCAAATCGGTTTATATTTTTGCTACACAGCTACATGTACGTAAAATCTGAGTTGTGGATATAAATGACAATTCAAATAGTCCTTCATGAAACAGTTGCACATTAACCTGCAGAGGACATTAAAGAAACATTCCGGGTTTGACAGATATTCTGTTGTGACACTATGGCAAAGAAAATAGGGTCAATCTCATATTTTGAAATAAACTTGAACCTAAACTGTGGTCCTTGCTGATCCACAAAATGTAAGCCAATGGCTACATCCACAAAGGAAAAATTTATTATTTTGTGAGCTTCAGACTGTCGTGAACATACTCAGGATGGTTTGCCGAGGTCGTTGATTAAAGATAATGCGGTAAAAGATCCATTTCTTGCACCGCCTGATCGATTCATTACACAAGACCAGTCTGCTATTCATTTTATTTTGTCTGGATGCATTTTGTTTTAGCCGGTTGTTTTAACTGGTATCTTTAATGAATCACCAATGATGACAGTTTCAGCAAAAAAATCATATTCAAAGATACATTTTAGGGGAAGGTATTCATCTTGCACATCATAGAAGTCAACCGCATCATCCATTCATTTATAATGTAGATGAAAACTTTTTTTTGCGTTTCTTTAGTCAGTGAATACAACATAAATCTTCATGAATCTAAAGGAACTTAGGTAGACTCCCCTTTTTTCCTCCACTGCCTAGCTAAATGCTAAATTAGGCAGCACATCTCAAATTTGTGACAAGAACTGGTACTACAATGGTAGGTTTTAGAACCCTTTAAGGTTCTATCAAAAGGCTGATATCTTTAGGCTGATTTATACTTTCACCTGGCGCTGTGGACCTCCGCTGAGTGTGCGCACACCTCACAAAACGAACAAGATATTTATTTATAATATATTTTATTATGGCAAGAAGCAAAAACATAAAAAAGTACACTTTCTAAAAAAATACTAAAATTTTTTAGATTTAGCCCACTCCACAATTCACACATTACTGTCTGGCTAGTTTGTGTACTCTACTTATATGTTCAAAAGGCAATAATAGTCCCACATTCATGACCATTATGACCAATAAAGCCTAGATAAACAGGGCATCAGTATACTGTAAACCAATAGGTTCAAATATTCTTTTCCAGGTATCAAATAAATGATTTGTTGATTTATTTAATTTTTTTAGCTAATAAATGTCAAAATTGTAATAATTACATCAGTGTAAAACCTATGAATGGTGGAAAAACATTTTTTAATTGTTTATTAAAATCACCTGGGTCTCCACCTTTGCCATGGCCTCTCTTTTTGGCTTTAACAAACTTATCCCTCAAGTTTTTCCAAACTTTTTTACAAAAACGATCATAAAGATGTCTGTACAGGTGTACCAAAATCTCTTAAAGTAATTCATATTCAACTTAGCGCAACTCAACGCAGCATGAACTGTTCACTTGAGTCCTAAAAACTTTGTGCGTTCCTCCAGCCGAAATCATGACGTGCACACCCAAAGCAAACCTCTGCAAACACCGCAATGCCGTCACAGTCACCGTGCACACTCAAGTGAATTAACAGACGCATAGAGTATAAATCAGCCTTAATATGACCTTAGAGAGAGTACATTAAAAGCAAAACTAAAATGTTTGCTACAATTCTTCCACAACGAAAACTAAATTCAATTAAAGCATCAGTGCAAGGTAATACCTTCCATATAGACTTCTATAATATTGATCACATTTGTTCATTATTTTACAATCTAAAAGAAAAGCTGAAATCATTTTCTGACAGCTTCCATAAAAACTGGAGCATTATTTTAACACCAACAACTTCACAATCTTCACAAGTACACTTTAAACATTTCTAAAGACCTATGAAAGGACCTTTTTTTGTTTGTTTTAAAGATGTGAAGTCCATACCTGTGCTGACTGCAAGGTGTTCACTGTTGGGATGATGGTTATTATTCAGCACTCTCATGGGCGGCACCACCACTGTCCTCACTGCAGGTTTATTCAGCCCTGTGTTGTTGGGATGTCCACGTCTGGTCTGCGGTTCCTGGTTCTGGTTTTGATTGCGCAGGAAGCGTCTTTCGGGGAAGGGACTGTCGTGGGGTCCTAGTGAGGAGTCTGAGGGGGGTGATCCATCTACTGTTTCACACCCACTTTCATGGCCATCATCTTCCGATATACTACAGTGAGATTCAGAAGAAATTAAATACACGCAGATAGAACTCATCCTTACAATTGTGCTCATGTTAAATGTAAAAAAAAAGATCTGTACCTGCTGGGTCTTTTGCATGGTGAAGGGCTGGATTGTGCCGAGGCTGAAGAGCTGGTGCTCAGACTGCTATCAGGACTGCTGAGGGAACACACACGCTCCATGTTTAGAGAGCCTGTGCATGCCTCGCACTCTGGACTGCCTTTGCATCTGTCAAAAAGAACACAAAGCGTATATACATGAGATATATGCATGCTGCTAAACAGAATTTAGGTCTAAACTTGACAGTATTTTCCTGTATCATTTATAATTTCCTTGAAATCTACTCAAGTTAGTCAAGATGTTGTGCACCAAAACAACAGGGCCATGTGATATCTGTAATGCGTAAAACATAGATGGAATCTAAAAAATGAATAGAATCTAAAAAATAAGTCAATTTAAAATAGTTCCTAATCAACAGATTTGTAAACATTTTGTTAACACTAAGTAATGTTAAAAAGAATGTGTCTTGTATTCAAACAAAAATAAGCATTTTAAAAGAAATGAAATAACACTGTAGAAAATAATCTGCAGAAAAGCCTTTTTAGAATACAGCTTTAAAATGTATGGTAGTGTTTGGGAATTTTCAGATATGAAGTTATACATTTTATACATCTTCGAATGATTGGACACAATTTTTTATTATGTTTTACTGAATTATTTTTTTATTTTATTGAACACAATTGGAGAAAAAAAGTCTAGTTTTACACAGCTACTTCAACCCTAAATGACCCTCTGAATTAAGAATGGTGCATTTGTTACTACATGTTTAATAGTTCAATACACATAAGACCTGTTATAATTCAATGATTTTTTTCATGCAAAAGCACAATTGCCCCTGCTGGGCTTCTGAATACTCAAAAAAATGAATTTGATTGATGAAAAATCATAGTATATACCTTTATGCTATCTTTCGAACTTTCTATTCAACAAAGAATCCAAAGAAAGTACCGTTCAGACAAAAATATTAAGTACCACAACAATTTTTAAACACTGATAATAATAAAAAAAGTAAAAAAAAAAATAATGATTCCAGATCAGCATTCAGAAAATGATTTCTGAAGTACCATGTGTTACTTAGGCCTGGATTAATGAGTGGTAAAATTTTCAACTTTGCCATCACAGGAATAAATAGGGGTGTCAAAATTAATTGTTTCTTCTGTGCACCGCGATGGTTACTATGGCGAGGAAGGAGACAGCGAGTAATTAAATGCTCCAACTACATAAAAAGCAGACAACTGTGCACAGTACACTGCTTGTGAGTTTACTGAACAGACTTTCAATGACAGAGTGAACCCATCAGTACATCAGAACCCAACTATGGAGAAAATGAATGCTGTAAACTCTCTCACTTTGTGGCCCCTTTGACCTGCTGGGGTGTTCATGAGGTAACATTTTAAATCGCCTCTCTCGGCTGTTACAACAATAACGCTACTGGTTGATCCAGACCAAGCGGCAACCTCCCGCTCTCCCTCAGGAAACCAATACGGAAGTAACTATAACTGCAATGCATCGACTCGCCTTTGGGAGCTACCTCCAGGAAATCCAGATGTTTTTGACTGCAATGGTAAATTGGCCAATTTTACAGCTGATAAAAACATGTTTACAACCTGGTACAAAAGATGGTTTTGGTGCATATAGCTAATATTACCCTTCATGACAACTGTGAGGGGGGTGAATTTTTTTTATAACTCATCTGTATCGTTTTGATTAGGTTTTATTAAGTCTGCATAATTAAGGGTGTGGCCACTTGAGTGACAGCTAAGTCTCGCTGCTCACTGTCTCATCACCTCAGCTGATTCCGGCTGATTAGCCGCTGAACTTGGCAAATACATCTTATTTTTGTGTTGTTTTATGTGGCTTTACAGTCAATTGTCTTTTGGAAATATTTCCTACAATTTTCAGATAATATGGCATGCTGTGCATTCAAGTAATCATTCAAGTTGCCTCTGTTTACCAGGTGATATATATATATACATATATATATACATACATATATATATATGTATATATATATATATATATACATATATATATAT
>CAIGQZ010033231.1:6390828-6404844 GCA_903798205.1 Danio tinwini
ATATATATATTATATATACCATATCTATAAAAGTATCTGTTTTATGTAAGTATTTATGTATTATTTTTATTTAAGAATTTATCATTTATACTTTAGAACTGTAATGCACTGCAGAATCTGACAGATTGATATAAAAGTCATCTGAAATGCTGTCGTACAGTGTTATGCCTGGATTTCATAAATAGCCTTGCATTAACAGACTATATTTTAAGTATTTGGAAGTAGTTAATGTTTTCCTCCTGTGGAAAAACGTCATAAGAGCAATGTTTAGTGGCTCAATGAATTACAACAGTGTTTTTAAAAGACTAAACACTATTGATATAGTGTACAACCAAGCACATGTGGTCAAAACCCAAAAGAGTCGCAGGTTATGAAGTATTAAACGTTTCTCCCAAAGAAAAGCCTGTCTAAGCAAAGTGCTAGCAGTCATTTGTAGCTCCACTGACGCTCCTCCTCTTTGCCCTTATTTAGTCACCCCTAGTGGGTGCGATGACGTGCGAACAAAATAACGACAGTTGGCCATGCCTACTTGATGCTTCATTTGCGCTCTTCAGAAACCTATGGGTGACGTCACGGATACTA
The DNA here is from genome assembly GCA_903798205.1 of Danio tinwini. Lineage (NCBI taxonomy): Eukaryota > Metazoa > Chordata > Actinopteri > Cypriniformes > Danionidae > Danio > Danio tinwini. The sequence goes on from CAIGQZ010033231.1 coordinate 6,391,411, forward strand.
CATCCAAATGTCTTACAGTCTATGATCCAGACACAAGTGTGTCTCTGCAGAGCGAGTTTTCTCCACCACGTCACCATCTATAATGAATTAGCTGATCACCACAGCCGTTTAACATCAGTGTCCGGGTCACAGTTTGCTGAACAGCGCCAGAGCCGCGCTGACCATTAAAGCCAATCGCAGCCCTTTTTGTTGAGCACATGATCAATCATAGGCATTTAAGAACTTAATGCTCAAAGCAAGCAGGATATTATTTACAGTTGTGTATTTGCTATAAATGCTCTTGTATTGTGCATGCTTGTATTAAAAGGACAAAATTGTATTACAAATAATATATAACTATAAATATATTTATAAATGATACATTTTAATACAAGAAATATTGTGTTGCCAAGTAAAATAACAAATTGTTTATGGAAAGCATCGTCAATGCACAGAGATTTCTAATTGAACCTAATCGATGGCATGATAATCGAAACCGAACAATGAGACCAGTGTAGAGTCACACCTCTAAGAATAATTTACATTATAAAAAAGATATTAAAGCATATAACAGTCATTTGAATCCGCAATAGCATTTCATAACAATACAATATTCTTAAATCCAATAACTTTAACACCGGTGTGCATAACACACTATTAACACAAACTGAATCCTACCGATTACAATCTGAAGCCTCAACTCACTTGTTAAGAGAGCACCGCTGCGCTTGCTCCTCCTCATCTGTGCCGCTGCTAATGCTAATGATGCTAACCGCCGGGCTGGGCGACTCTCTGATAATGATGGACTCTCGCTGCTTATTGGCCACTGTGGTCTTACAGCATCTGTCCTCCTCCTCCGCCTGCTGTGGCTCCTGCTTTACCTGGGCCTGCACTGCTCTTTCTGGAGAGCTAGTCTGCGGCTCCACACTCGCCAACATTTCCGGCATCTTTGGTGATGGACACACTGAGGGCTGCGTGTCCGTGAAATGCAACACATTCATACTCCTGAAAAAAAAAGACAAGAATGAACAGTCAGCTACACTCTGCTTTTCTGCTCAACTTTTTTTCCATTTCTTGAATTCAACTATGATGACTTCTGGGAAGAAGCTGTTATGGTTGGGTAAACTTTAAAGGAATAGTTCACCCAACTCTGTTGTCATTTACTCACCCTTTAATTTTTACACATCAGTTTGACTTACTTTCTTCTGTTAAACATAAGATATTCTGAGGAAAGCTGGAAACCTATAACCACAGACTTCTATAGTATTGGTGTTCCTATTATGAAAGCCAACGGTTTATTCAAATTATCATCTTTAGTACTTGTGGGTGAGTAAATAAAACATTTTGGATGATCTATCCTTTTAAAATGGGAACAGAATTCTATTTATGCTTACATATTTCTCTCTCTAATAAAAATAATAATAATAATAATTTAAAATATAGTAGTGTTTGTAAAGTATTTGAATTTAGTAGACGTAGTAGTAATTTATTTTTTTATGGTTTGATTACTGCTTTATCCTCTTAATTAAAAAATAATAATTCTTTAAAATTCACACAAATATAAGGCTTTTTTGGTGATGTTTAAGCTGTAAAGACGACTCTCATATAGAGAATGTCACAAGACTTGCTCAGGTGTGATTTTTCAATGAACTTCAATAGAGTGTAATAATGTTGACAGTTCTGTGGGTCTCGTCTATCAAATCTGATCTTTATTTTGTATTTTATATCAGATTCGAGTCAGGTGACTGGCTGGGCCATTCTACAGCTTTATTTTCTTTCTCTGAAAGCATGTGAGAGTTTGCTTGGCTGTGTTTTGGATCATTGTCTTGCTGAAAAGTCCACTCTGGTTTCATCTTCATCATCCTGGTAATGTAGATGTTGGACTGAAGCAGCTAATATTACATTTACACTGAGGAAGGGCAGAGGGTTGCTGAAGAACTACTGAGAGATTTAAGCTGCCGTCTGGGCTTTCACTGCCTTCTTACAGCTCCCTTCATGTGTTTAATACTCTTTTTCCTGTGTCATTTCATTTTATTACACACAACTTCATTTGTAAACTAATTAGATTTGTTTTCTTTTCATATATGTATTTCTTTGGTTATCAACATTTGGTAAAAATGTCAAGTCAGCGGCACCTTTCGAAATAGGTTTTGCTGTAAAAACGTGACATAAAAAAATACTTATTTCCCCCACTGTATATGCCGATGCAAAAATAAATAAAAATTGTCAAATGTGAATGAGTATGCATGTTTTGCTTCTTTGACTTTAACATTACGCAAGTCACATTGAAAGTTTCAGCGCATTTTAGATAATAAAATAGCTTATATTTTAGAAAATACTGTAGTTGCCTAACTGGAGTATTATGACATTAAAATGAAGGCACCCTGTGAGTTTCTGCACCCCTGCCAAAGACTGTAGGCTGTTGCTCACCTGTTCTGGCTTGGTTTATTCCTCTTGTTAGATGCAGGTTGAGGCCAGACAACATGAGCGATGCCAATGTTTATAGGCTGATGGGCTGACACAGCCATTTGGTTGGGAACAATAGGCTGGGGCATCACTGAACTGTAATGGCTGCTGTGTGGTCGCACTTTCCTTTAACAGAGGGAAAGAATAATGATTAAAAAGTCACTTAAAAGCTCAAAATTAAAGATGCACTGATCGACTGACCAGAAATGTGAACTGGCTGATTTTTGCTCTAAAACACATTTAGATTTTATTGTTTTGTTATAATTTGGTATATCTTTGTTCTGGACTTTTAAAAACTGCAATGATTTTAGTACAAAGTGTCAACAGACACCAGAGACGAAGCACAGATGTTCAACAGACATAACATTCTGGCAGCACAGGAAGAACATGAAAAAAAGCACAAGGTATTCTGCATTCAGTTCATTAAATCGAATAAATATAGACCTTTATTCATTACATAAGATTGTATGGATAAGACTTTAGCATTTGGCCAGTTGTCATTATCGCTTGAGAGTTTGTGTGTTTTTAAAACTAGGAGAATGTGTGTAAACTATAAACCTAATGTACTGTCATTAATATTTACTTGTGATTCTGTTGATTTGATCTGTATTATGGTTGTTTTAAATATTTGCGTAAAATACAGGAATTTGAAAATGAGAGGTTTTATTAAAGCATTAAGAGAAACTCATTGTTTTCAGAAAAAAAACAACTTTTTTTTCATCTTTAGTTTTTTTAGATGACCTCCTTATAATACACATTACATACCAGCACATCTGCTTTGTTTCCAGCACTAAGCAAGGAAATGCAGTTGTTCCTGTTGTTCTGTAAACACCACCAACAGGCAAAGTAAATGCATTTTTATTAAGCTTGTCTACTGTTTTTGTTTAGTACAGGTATTATTTTACGTAGCACAATTTTACAAAAGGCAAACCATTCTCTTTTTGTTCATATTTGAAATGATAAAATCGAATTTAAATTTCCTTTTAATAAAAAAATACTTCGGTATCGAAATCAGTCCGAATTTCGATGCGTCACTGCTCAATAGTTTGCATCAGTACATGATATACGAGTCTCCATCTCGATCTTCTTACCCCCAGTCTCCTCGCCTTTGCGCTCCGACGACTGTATCAGATGCCAAGCTCGTAGCAGGTGGCGGGACCTGCTGCCAAGCTGGCACCAGGATCTGTGGAGTTCTGTTGGACCACGGCTGCTGAAAGGTCAAAAAAATACAATGGTGAAGCTTTGTAATGGATCTGGCTTCAGGTTTAATATCAAAACTGGTATGTCAAGACGGAGAACAAGAACTTGGCTGTTTAGCACATTATCTTGTGAAATGTGTCCTCACTTGTGCTATAACTCCAGGCCTCATGGGTAAGGGCTGGATAGCTGGGGCTTGGGTCACCAGAGGAATGGTGTTCTCCATTCGAACCGAATACCCGGCTGGCTGATTTGGGTTTGAAGGGATTCCTGTAGAGCCAAACAAACAAAAATTATGAATAAGTCAGTGGTTATTCTCAGTCAACATTAGACATAGACGATTAATGGCAGAAATTTGCACTATAACACACTTGCAAACACAACATGCACCAACCAACTTTTCAAAATACATAAGATTAATTTTTTAACCAACAATTAAAACATTGTTCCTACTATTCCAAATAAATCAAAAGCTTGATTGTTTAAAAAAAACAGAAATCCATAAATACATTTAGAATATTAAGCTAAATATTAAAATACTAATGTAATTGTTACAACAACAGTAATAAATTAACAAAATATAAATGATCAACATTACAATATATTAAAATTACTACAAATAAAAAACTACAGCACATGTAAAAAAATTAAATTAAATAAAAAAAAGGTAAAAACATAATGCAAATGATCGCATCCAAAATAAAGTTGACATAATAATTGTTTCGTGTTATTATGTAAACAAATACATGCACACATATATTTGAGAAAATGTTTATATTTCGATATAAAATATATGTGCATATAATACACATTATGTACAAGTTAAAATATCTATATATAGTTTTGTTTCCATGCATGCAAGACATATACATAAATACAAAACAGCATGCCTTTGTCACTGCACACATATACCATGTACATTATATACACGTGCAATAAGATTGTGCATTTCTCTACTTAGTGCAAACATGTAAATATATTCTTACAATACAAATCCCACTAAACAACAAGTTGCAGTAAAATAACTGGAGACAGTATATAGTAGAGCAAAACAGGGATGAGAGGTGGAGTAAACAGTTCTGAGTAGGGCTGCACAACATTGGAAAAATCTAGCTTTGCGATGTGAATACAATTTCACCAGTTAACTTAACATCTCTATTTGAAAAAAATGTATACTGTTAGATTGATTGGGATGATTCTGCAGTGGGAGTGCATCTTCATAAAATCTAATAAACAATCTATAAACTTTTTGGGGTCCCCCGACACATTTTTGATGTGGTCTGTGCTATTTGCAGTGCATTTCTGTGTTTGCATATGTTATATATGTTGTGCAGCCCTAGTTCTGAGGTTGAACGAGATAGGTTCTTATACGTAAATACGTTTATAATAGTAAATAACAGTAATATTTCTTATAGTTTACCACTGTATTTTACTAACACTAGCAGTACTAACAACAAAAAGTACTACTACTAAAAATAGTAATTTTACAACTAATAGTTACAATTACTTTAATATTATCATTATTTTTCTGTATAATAATAATAATAATAATAACAATAACTGCTGCTATATTCACAAACACATGAATATGACTATAAAAAAACATTAAAAACTACACTATATATTATATTACCATAAATTATTTGAACCAATTATGCAGCCCTAAAACAAGCACAGCAAGCTATAGTTTTGTTTTTGTAATAGCAAATTAATATTTTCCCCTCAAATTGACCTAGTTCAAGTGATTATTCTCCTATCAGTGCTTCAAAGTACCTTGCAGTGCAGGAGGGCACAGAATGAGCGCCTGCTGAAAGGATTCGTTACACCCAAACTGGGCGCTTCCGGTCTGAATGGGAATCCCAGGATGCACCACAGGTGGAGCAGACGGAGGCAGGTTCTAAAAGCGAACGCAAACAAATCAGTCTCAGGAACAATCTGTCATCTTCTTGCGTGCACTTAAACGCAGAGCCTCTCCAGTTTTACCTGAGAGTGGACAGATGGCATTTTGTTGAAGGCGACAGTGATATTTGGAGCACTTGGAAGCGTCACGGGCTTCATGAGCGGCGGTGCTTTGTTGCGGTTGAGAGTATCAAAGATGCTGGTTCTTGAATGACACACGTCCATGATGTGGAAACAAGACTGGACACTGTTAGAGAGACCAAACCATTTCTTTGAGATTGTTCAACACGTAATACACTTTGAAAATGTCACTAGAAATGTGTGGACATACTGGTTGCAATGGGGGAAATCCATAAGGTGCTGCATAGTGATGAAAGGGTGAGTAAGTGCATCTGAAGGAGCAATTCTCTGATCAGCATCGATCATCAGCATCATCTTCAGCAGGTCCACGAATTCCCTCCTGTCAGCTTTCTCTGCCAACTGGTCACAGCCCTCCATGTTGAGCATTAGATTCACCTGATGAAAATACATAAAACTTAAACATTACAAATAAAAAAAATCTAAAAACGCATATACAAATATATAAAAAGAACTTATATTATTATTACTATTATTATTTTTATTCTAATAGAACAATGATTTAAGTGTTATATTTATATGCTGTTATACGTTTATAACAATTTATCATTTTTGTAATTAATGTAAATAAAAATTATGAAAATAATTGTAAACAAATATTACTAATTACATTACAATTTAATTGTAATGATATCTGAATATTCATGAATATATTTATAGTTATTACCAACATCAGTTTAAAACTTTCTGTACAATAAAATTGATTATATATATTTTTAGCAGTGAAAATAATATTTTTTGCAAATAACAGCATTTGTATTATTATTGTTCTTTTTTATTATTGTGAATTTTGAATATTCATGTAAACATCACAATTAATAATTATATTATATAATGTAGGGTTGTTGGGATACCATTAATTAATCTTACGATACTATACCAGCTGAAGTATCATGATACCAAACACAAATTATAAAGTAAATTGTCAGAAATACTATTTTTTATGTTGTAATAGGCCTATTTGAATTTAATAAATAATTTCCTTAAGGCCAAACAATACAATTTTCACCTCACTTAACCTAAAATGTAATAATTATTTTTGTTTATTTTGTAGATAACTAACCAACAAAAAAACACATTAAAATAAAGATACAAATTATACAGAATGAAATTTTTACAAAAGAGCATTTTCCCAACAAAATTAGCCTATATGAAGTGGTCAAAAAGTTTTCAATGTTTCCTGTTGCTATTTTGGGTTTAAATGGATCTAAAGTAATTCAAAAATTTTACTTTGAGTTGTTCTTTTAAAGAGATTGTTTGTTGTTTTAGCTACCAAATCATATTTAACAGGAACAGAAATTAACCAATTCCTATGTGCGTTCAAACTGAAACGTTAGAAAACGTGCAACAGGCTACCAACGGCGTGAAATCTACACAGTTTTGTAACCCTGAAGTGCTCATTGTTGCACAAACGTGTGAGCATTTTAGTGACTTTTCCATATGCAACATTATCTATTGTAGATAAACCATTAATGACGATACTGTCGATTACAAACTACAGTGGCGCCGCCAGTAATTTGGAGCCATAGTATCGCAATACTACCATAGTAGCGGTAGAACCCTAATATAATCTTACAATCAAATAATACTACTTGCATATTATGAATATATATATAGCATAATATAATAATGATATTATTATTAATAACAATTAAGTGTATATAAGGGTTAGTTGTCATTACTATTATGACTATTATTATTATTATTATTATTATTATTATCATCATCAAAACTATTATTTTTAAAAGCGTGTGTATTTATAATTAACAATAATGACAAAAATAGTTGCACTTTTTCCCTCTGTCTTGAATGCATGGCAACCAGATTTTTTTATTGCAATATCCAAATTTACATACAGATGTATTGTATATGGGGATTTCCACAATGAGTACACAAAACAACCAAACACTGTGTTTCCACTGTGTTTTCAAAATACTTTTCCACTCTTCCTCAGTAATTTTAACATTACCCTCTTTTACCCCATTTATTTTTAATATGTGTTACACGGCAACCATATTTTAAGCAAAACCTCGAGGTCTTACATGTCCAATGTCATCCAGGCAGCTGAAAATGTACTTCCTCGCCTCCTTGGACTTTAGAGCCGTTTCTGCCTCGTGCTCTTCAGTCGTCTGCAGAAACAGGAAGCACGTTTTAAGTTATTACATAAGAACTTCATATCAAAACTTCATGTGGCGCACACAGTAACTCAAAGCAGACACTTCTGCTGTAAGTTGATGACAGCAGCGTCTGGTCTGAATGAGAAATTAACTGCTTGCCTTCAGTCTCCAGGCAGTGTACGGTGAATCGGACTCCTTGCAGAAGAACCGTGCCGTCTTCGTCCCCACGTTCAGAAGCTGCTCTCCTGGTAACCCTTGAGTTTGAGAGATGTAGCGGATCTGCAGACATGTTCGTATTATTATTAAATCACCACATAAAAAATATTGAGCTCAATACATCTGAACATATACCTTTACAAATATCCCCTAGAAAGTTGGTGCTTTTCCACCATTCCAAGAGGAAGTATTACAAGAGAAAACTGGTCTAGAACAAGCAGGTATGCAACGCTGTGCCAAAATACCAATGAACAATTCAAAACGCCATTTTGCCTAAACAAGTATCTTCATATCATAACCTGCTTGCGAAAGATAAACATGGCTTGAACATATTGATGAGGAATGTCAGCAGTGATTAAGCATGTTCAGCATGGTTCAAAAGTTAATTTACAAAACAATCAATGTAAAGATCGATTCATCAATAAATCATTAACCTTAATAATGGAAAATGTGCCTTAAGGTAACCACTGACTTCCATAGCAGGAAAAACACATATTATGGGAGTCAATGGTAATAGGTTTAAAACATTTTTTCAAAATATCTGGTGTTAAACAGGACAAAACTTAAATTGGTATGGAACAAGTAAAGGCTGACTAAACGATTGAAATAAAAAATGTGATAGAATAAAATTTTTGAGGTGAACTACCTCCGTAATGATTAAATAAAATGACTAATATACAACTAGCGCAGTCTCAAATGTAAACACTAGGAACTGGTGCATGTTTACATCCATTTGTTTCTGCAAATGTGATATTTTCTTCCAAAATGTGCATAGGATATTGTGCAATTAACAAAACGTTTAAATTCCTCAATTGATTTTTTTTACACATGAATCAGGGGAATGCTTCAATGCAACACAAAAGAGAAAAATAAGCATTGTTATTTGGTTATTTAAAATTTAAGAGTTGAGGCAACACTTGGAAAGCTCAGTGTTAAACTGTTAATACGGAGAACAGTATGGGGTCTGCCGCTCCTTAAGGCTTTAAGATGCCACGTCAAGATGTTGGGCATTCTTTATGCCCACAACAGATGTCACACCGATCAGGCTTAATGCAAGCCAGCGCAGAGCCAAGTGTCTTTATCATTCCGTTGACGCACTAAATCCAAAACAGTACACTGTATTACATGGACAGTTCATATAGCAACTTGAGGGCACAACTGACCTTAGTTAGTAAACATCATGTTTAATTAGATAGAAATGACCAAAAGGGTCAATTATAACAATAATTCAGGGCAAATGCCACTGGAAGTGATAAAAGGGTGAGATGTTAAGTCACGATTAATAAAATGTCTTCAATTAGAATTTTAAATTGCTCTTTAATTCATTCATTTAATTACATTAAGTTTAAGTTTTTCCCCCTTGGCTATAAGAAGCTACCTTTTTAAAATTGATTAAAATAAAAGCTTTAAATATAACAATAGTTTACAATATTAACATAATATTAGATAAAGAAATATACTGTTTTGAATTTCTGGTTAAATAAATGCAGCCTTGGTGAGAGCAAAGACTTCAACTTTTATCATTATTATTTTTTAATTACTGTAATGGTACCAAACTTTTAAAAAGAACTTCATCTTGTGTATTTATGGCTACTTAATGTGTTTTGATGTGACTGCACACTGAATGTTTAGGGTTTAAAATAGGGCAAAAACTGCATGTAAAAAATCAATTCTGGGGACAAATACTGCCCTCAGCATTGATCCTTTTTGTGAACAAAACACTTCCAGATGTGACCAATGACCTCAAGACAGCTTTGTCTTTCATTTGGACAGATTTAAATATGCAGTACACCTAGTCCAAAGTTCATAGTAACAATAGCTTTCATGATTTATAAAGGATGGTTCATCAAAAATACACTACTAATAATGACCAGTGTTGCCAACTTAGCAACGTTGTGAATATATTTACTGACTTTTCAGAGTCCCCCAGAATAATTTTCTCAAAAAAAAAAAAAAACACTGACCCTTAACTTTTGACAGGCAGTGTATATACACAGAAAAAAGAACTCTCATGCACTTCTTTCTGCTGTTAAACGGAAGAGCTATTTTGAACAAGTAGCCATTGACATCCACAGCATATTTAGTCGACAGCTACAGTTTGCCAACATTCTTTAAAAATATCTTTTTGGGTCCAACAAGGGCAAAAAAAAACAACTCACTTATGACCCGTTTCCAATGAATGGTATGGTATGGTACGGTATGGTATGCTTTTATGGCCGTTTTCACTGTCAAAAGTTAACGAAAAGCGAACCGTACTACTTTGAGTACCCTTTACAAAGGGTACCTATAGCACAACAAAAGGGAACCAAAAGGTGGAGCAAGACGCGCAACTGAAAGCTATTGGTTTACAGAGATATGTCTAGGCATGGGACGATGACCGTTTTCAAGGTATACCAGTTTGAAAAAGTCAAGGTTTTAAAACGGCCAAAATTTCTTTTTTTTACATTTTTTTTTGTTTTTTTAGGACAGCAGTATATCAAGCAGAAAAAATATCCAAAGATGCTGTTTAAAATTGTGAAGAAATTGTGTTTTTGAAACTAATGAAAACAGCAGAAATCAATTAATCTTTTGAATTTAGCCTGACATGTTTACTGTTCCAAACTATTATAAATCTTTTAAAAAAATAATATATATTGTTTTCAAAAGGGGAAAAACATATAGAAAGAATATATTTCACAGCAGTGAGCACAATACCGTGATATTTTTATCCAAAGTTATCATACCGTCAGAATCTTATACCGGCCCATACCTAGATATGTCACTAGCTCGTGGATAAGCAGGCAAATAAAAACATTTTTTCATTGTCGTCATCTTGATGAACAGCAACAAAGCCAAGAAGAAAAGCAGAATCTGCCCTGTGCCTGTAGTTTTTTTACAAGGCCGTCTAAAGAGCAAGTGGTTTCGCTTTCTGGCTTGCGCTTGACACACGTCTATATCTGAAATAATAAACATCTTGAGCTGATGATAAAAACGTGCACGTGATTATTGAAGTGCTTCTGACATCCGATCCTGTCAGAAATTAACAAACGCGAGAAAAAACTAAGGAGAAGCCAGACAAAAAGGAGCAAATGATGCTTTCAGCAATCTAAAAGATGAACAAACTACCATGTTTAACTTTTGTCATCGCCTTTTGGACTATTATGAACTTGACATGACTCGATCACTTTCTAACATGTGCTGGTGAAATTTAAAGATACAGATGAGAGGTTTGCACTGACTGTGAGCTATGTTGCGTGTTGTTTTTGAACCCAAATAAGGACTAAATGTACACTCTGTAGTTTGTGTAATATGTTGCATTAATTTATTTATTATATGTAAATCGCAGATGTTACAGTAGGCTTTTTCACACTATCATTGATCTGCAGTTATAATTAAATCCTGTTCATAAAAAGGTTAAGTGTTTGTGTGTATAAAGCATCTGTTTGGTGAGAAGTGCTTCTCATATCATATGTGAACAACCTGATTTTCGAGTGAGAATGACATCAACTGAAACTTTGTTGTACACCACGCCCACCAAAAGAGTACCATTGGTACACTTTTAGCAGTGGAAATGCAAGCCTGATAAAGATGACCCGTATTGAACTGTACCGTACCACTCAGTGGAAACGGGCCATTAAGGACGAGTACATTTTTTATTTTGGGTGAACCATCCCCCTTATGCCACAACACTTCCCTTTAACCAACTGTGACGTCTTTTAAAACAGGTCCAAAAAAGCAACACAGCTGCTTCAGTTTTGTGGATTGTTTGCCATGCTTTTATATATCCACAACAGTAACAATAACCTCATAACGCAAATAACATCACAAAGGCTCGAACGGCGTTCGTTTAACCACAGCCGCCTTCATATTAAGGTAGGCCAGACCAATGCATGAGTCTCTGTGTAAAATAAAAACACCACCATTGTTCTTGTTGCCTCGGGAAACGAAGAATAAATGGTCAGTGAACTCTGCCGCCATTCGCCTTCAAGTGTGCATCTGTTGCTTCTCAGAAAGCCTGCGTCATGGGCCTCTACCAGTAAAAACACAAGCCACTACAAAGCCCTCTTTGGCTGCTCGCGCTCATTCCTCTCTGTCTCTTCCTCTCTGGGCTGATGACGCCACCTCTCCTTTTACAGGCGCAGAGGCTCAACATTGCTGTGTTAAACAAGCAGTGTTTATGGCATCTTAGGGGTGTTATAGTGACATGATCGAGTTGCCAAAGCGCTGCACAAACACAGAGCGCGCTGAAGTGAGAACCTGCTGATAGTGCAGAGAGAGTGTGTGTGTGTGTGTGTGTGTGTGTGTGTGTGTCAGAGCAGGGCTTTTGGTTATAAATACATTCTGCTGTGTGGAGTGGAACTGGACCCATTGCTGGCACAGACAGGCGGCTCGAGGGTTTGTGGTCAGCAAACCCAGGCCAGGCTATTCTGACACGAGCGGCCAGTTTTGCTACTGCCATAAGTAAGCATTTACAGCACCTCCAACGTCTGGTTTATCAGCTGCACCGGGGGCCGGGGTGATGATAAACGCTCTCACACATATTTTATGTGTGCTTTGAGTCATCTTCATGTTATGTCATATAATTCACTTGAAATAATGAGTTGATAAATCGAATGAAGTAATGAATGGAGAAATCAATAAAAAATATATACTAGTCAATGAAAAAAAAAGACAGACTTTTACAGCATTTTCCACACAAGTATTAAAAAAACTACACTTGCACTAAAATGTGCAAATTTATGTTCTTCTCCACCTGCAAAGAATCACAAAGCTCAACTTACTATATATGTGAGCAATATCACTCGTAGCAGTGCGATGTGGCTGTATATTAGCACTGGTGGGAGGCATGCATTGGCAGGAGGCCGCAGGCCAAATGCCTTAGTGTCCCACCAGTGACAATATACAGCCACATCGCACTGCTATAAGTGTGATATTGTGTTTATACAACAGTTCAACTGCATAATCGTGTGTATAAAAAAGAAAATCAAACACGGAGAGTCTCAAAACCCTTTTGTAAGAGGAACTACTTTCTTCTGTCATTCCTTTACATCTGCAGCTGACATCAGAACAGCAGAAACCATTGCTCATTCACTAACGTCACTTTAGAGCTAGTATTTGAATGATTCTCTAGCATAATGCCTAAAGTGATGACAAAACAGCAGATTTTGCTCACATTTTAAAATTATAGGGCTAAACGGCATGAAATGCAATCAGTCTACAGAGATATTCCAGTATTTCTCTGTTGCAATCGGGAGATCAAAATATTACTATGGTATAAATACAGCACTACAACATACAAAAGAGAGAGATCGACTTAGAAAGTCATTTACCTGTTTAATAATGATTTGTTCAGCTGAAGTTTGAAATTAGGCAGTTTTCTCTTAGGGTGTATTATGCGGTTCTGTCACTATCTTGTGGATGAGCATCGTCAACAGTCTTTGCT
>CAIGQZ010033231.1:6409844-6444303 GCA_903798205.1 Danio tinwini
TATATATATACACACACATACATACATACATACATACATACATACATACATACTTACATACATACACATACACACAAACATACATATATATTGTAACAATATATATATTGTTTGCGCATTATCGCAATATGTGTATCTGCAATGGTCACATCGCAGGATTACATTATTAAGTAAAGATTAAAAGATAAAGATACTATTAAATATTATTACTTTATTTATACAATGATGACCGTGTTATCTTACATTCGATTGTTCAATTTCTGTACTTGAATACTGTTTGACTCCCCAAAAAAGCATAAAGCACTGTTCATTTATTTATTCATTTTTGCTTGTAATATATTATTTTTTATACAGATGCACTGTGTGGAAAAAGACTTGATCATTTCAGTCGATATAAACTAATGAATCTGGTTAAATTAATGATTAAATGAATCATCTAGTAAACTTTTATTCATATCCAAATATATATTGTAGCAAAATTCTGCATTGTCAGATTTTTCCAATATCATGCAGATTCACATTAAAGTATTTATCATCTATACAACCGGACAAAAGTCTTGTCGCCTAACCAAGTTTTAGGAACAAAGAATAACTTGACTTCTAGTTGATCATCTGGTATCAGAAGTGGCTTATATGAAAGGCAAAGTTGAAATATGATCATGCCTTGACTTTTAATTTTTAAATTAGGACAGTAAGATCTGACTTAGCTTAGACAAAAGTCTTGTCACTTAACAGAAATAAAGTACAGTACAGAATATAAAGTCATGAAGCAGTGGAAAAATAATTAATATTGTGTATGACTCCCATGAGCTTGGACGACTGCATCCATACATCTCTGCAATGAATCAAATAACTTATTAATAAAAGTAATCTGGAATGGCAAAGAATGTAGGACTCCCAGAGTTCATTCATTTTCCATCAGCTTAGTCCCTTATTTATCAGGGGTTGCCACAGCAGAATACCACCTAAATACTGATGTTACCCTATTAAATTAATAAAAATATAATGAAATGTAATTCCCTTAATAAACTGGACAAACTTTATACAAATATTTAATAATATCTTACTGCAAAATCCAGCTCCGTTTTATCATTTTATTTTACAGATTTGATTTTAGATGCCAAAGCGCATCCCTAACAAATACATACAAAATATGTATGATGAAAAAGTCTGAAAGATGAATTTCACAGGCACCAATTTTAAAATTGCACAACCCTGTTTTAAAAACCTTCTTTGTAAAGAAGTAACTTCAAACTTTCTTCTCTTTGTGAAGACGTTATCACGAAGACCCAACACTAAAGAAAAAGCAAGCAAATGATGTCATCTCACTAAAACGCTGCCCATTAACATCACCCAAAGGCAACAAAGTGGGTCATTATCCGAGCTCACTGGCTGATCTTACCTGGTCATACTCCAGCGCTCCTGGATAAAGCGGCCAGCCCAGGAAGAGCTCAGCGATGACGCAGCCCAGCGACCACATGTCTATGGCCTCACAGAAGGGTAAGCCCAGGATGATCTCCGGAGCCCTGGAACACATTATCAGGAAAGGATGAGAATTAATGGAGTGGATACCTTGACAACAGGCTGTTGATTGAAAAGAAGTGGGGCACTTGATTACGAACGCTCTGGAGAAGAGATCAAGCTATGGATGAGTGGAAAAAAGCCCGAAAATCAATATTTTTTAGAACAATTTGTGTAATTCATACCAATTATGCAAATCATTCTGAAAGAAATTATTTATATTAGGGTTATAATAGTACACACTCATGTTCAATTTTTATTTTTGTTTGTTGTTGGGTTGGATGTGCAAGTATTCAGAAAAAAAAAATTATAATAAAAATCACTGCTGTTTTAAATCACTGCACATGCAATTTGAATCTAGTTTTCACTTTTCACTTGAATTGATATCAAGCACCAAGATCATTCTTTTAATCTAAGCCAAATAATGGGTAAATAAAAGTGCATAATAAAACATTTAGTGAGTCTCCAATCCAATGATCATAAGGTCTGTTTAGTTACTTGAAGTACTAAGCATGTAAATACAATTGTTCATAAGTATATAACAAACATAATATTTTTATGGCTATTTATATAATTTATAGTTATAGCACAAACAAACAAATAACAGTGGTTAGTTCGTGAGAAAAAAATTACTGGAGAGAACACTTTCCTGACGCATGTTTAAATAAACTTGTGAAAACATGACAAAAAAACAATAATTCCTTACATTTATATAGCGCTTTTCTAGACACTCAAAACACTTTGCCCATTGGGGGGAAATCTCCATCCACCAATAGTGTGCAGCATCCACCCATGAACTGAGAAAAGTCAAGCGTGCAGCTGCCAAGATGCCACTTGCCACCAGTTTTGCCATATATACACACACATACACAGGGAGTGGTGCAGAATTATTAGGCAAATGAGTATTTTGACCACATCATCCTCTTTATGCATGTTGTCTTCAAGCTGTATAGGCTCAAAAGCCTACTACCAATAAAGCATATTAGGTGATGTGCATCTCTGTAATGACAAGGGGTGTGGTCTAATGACATCAACACCCTATATTAGGTGTGCATAATTTTTAGGCAACTTCCTTTCCTTTGGCAAAATGGGTCAAAAGAAAGACTTGACAGGCTCCGAAAAGACAAAAATAGTGAGATATCTTGCAGAGGGATGCAGCACTCTTAAAATTGCCAAGCTTCTGAAGTGTGATCATCGAACAATCAAGAGTTTCATTCAAAATAGTCAACAGGGTCGCAAGAAGCATGTGAAAAAACCAAGGCACAAAATAACTGCCCATGAACTGAGAAAAGTCAAGCGTGCAGCTGCCAAGATGCCACTTGCCACCAGTTTTGCCATATTTCAGAGCTGCAACATCACTGGAGTGCCCAAAAGCACAAGGTGTGCAATACTCAGAGACATGGCCAAGGTAAGAAAGGCTGAAAAACGACCACCACTGAACAAGACACGTCAAGACTGGGCCAAGAAATATCTCAAGACTGCTTTTTCTAAGGTTTTATGGACTGATGAAATGAGAGTGAGTCTTGATGGACCAGATGGATGGGCCCGTGGCTGGATCGGTAAAGGGCAGAGAGCTCCAGTCCAACTCAGACGCCAGCAAGGTGGAGGTGGAGTACTGGTTTGGGCTGGTATTATCAAAGATGAGCTTGTGGGGCCTTTTCGGGTTGAGGATGGAGTCAAGCTCAACTCCCAGTCCTACTGCCAGTTTCTGGAAGACACCTTCTTTAAGCAGTGGTACAGGAAGAAGTCTGCATCCTTCAAGAAAAACATGATTTTCATGCAGGACAATGCTCCATCACCAAGTACTCTACAGCGTGGCTGGCAAGAAAGGGTCTAAAAGAAGAAAAACTGATGACATGGCCTCCTTGTTCACCTGATCTGAACCCCATAGAGAACCTGTGGTCCATCATCAAATGTGAGATTTACAAGGAGGTAAAACAGTACACCTCTCTGAACAGTGTCTGAGAGGCTGTGGTTGCTGCTGCACGCAATGTTGATGGTGAACAGATCAAAACACTGACAGAATCCATGGATGGCAGGCTTTTGAGTGTCCTTGCAAAGAAAGGTGGCTATATTGGTCACTGATTTGTTTTTAAATGTCAGAAATGTATATTTGTGAATGTTGAGATGTTATATTGGTTTCACTGGTGACAATAAATAATTGAAATGGGTATATATTTGTTTTTTGTTAAGTTGCCTAATAATTATGTACTGTAATAGTCACCTGCACACACAGATATCCTCCTAAAATAGCTCAAACTAAAAACAAACTAAAAACTACTTCCAAAAATATTCAGCTTTGATATTAATGAGTTTTTTGGGTTCATTGAGAACATGGTTGTTGTTCAATAATAAAATTAATCCTCAAAAATACAACTTGCCTAATAATTCTGCACTCCTGGAACCAGCTTCCAGAAATGATCAGATGTGCTCCAACATTAGGCACATTCAAATCAACTTAAAACAGATCTGTTTAGCTGTGCCTTTACTCAATCAGCACTGTGCTACGCCATACAGATCGCACTATTATCTCTTTCTTTTTCATTCGTTTAAAACATGCTTTTAATGCATTAACCATTTTTATTCTCTGTTGTTATTATTTTCTTATGCTTGTTTCTTTTACTCCTGTTTATGCAAAGCACTTACCATTACCATTGTGTATGAATGTGCTATACTAGGCTGCACGGTGGCGCAGTGGATAGCAGGTTCGCCTCACAGCAAGAAGGTCGTTGCTTCGGTTTCCCCCACAAGTCCAAAGACATATGGTACAGCTGAATTGGGGTAGGCTAAATTGCCCGTAGTGTATATGAGTGAATGGGTCTGTATGGATGTTTCCCAGTGATAGGTTGCAGCTGGAAGGGCATCCGATGAGTAAAACATATGCTGAATAAATTGGCGGTTCATTCCGCTGTGGCGACCCCAGATTAATAAAGCCGAAAAGAAAATGAGTGTGCTATAATAAACTTGCCTTGCCTATAAAGCAAACACTAACTTGTATCCCTGTTTTCTGTTTTTGGGCACTTCAGGTCAACTGACTTAAAATGGTAATTGTAAGTGTGGCTTTGGCAGATGTATTGAGAATTTTTTTTGTGAATACATGTATGTTTTACCCCCACTATACTGATATGATCTTCAGTCTGATGACGCGGCGCTCCTGTTCTGATACAGCAAGAGTCTGCTGTTGGATCTGGGCTTTGACGTCAACAGGCCCATACACATCTGCTACCGTGACAACCGGAGGGAAAATGCTGGCTGCCTAGCGACAGATGAGGACGGATCTTAACACTAAAACTGGGTGATGACAGAGGAGGAGTCTGATGGCACACAATTAACCCTGCTCCCCATTAATAATCAACTATAGAGCACACTCTTCATGCACAGTTGCTCTGATGTTTTGCCCCTTGATTAAACATGAATCACGTAATGTTAAAGGGGTCGTAAACTGCATTTTTCTTTTCTGTACTGTCCTCTGAGGTCCACTTTTTTAATATAATCAAAACTTTTACATACAAAAAGACAATATAATTTTGAAGTATTAGGCTATTTATTGAATGTATATTAAGCCTTTTGATTGGAGTGTGTAGCTGGTATGATTGGCTAACAGTTTGGCATATTTAAGCAAGTGTCTTCACCTTTACAACTTCTGCATGTATGGTTGACAGCCTACATCTTTCATAGATGAAAAATGCTGTGATGTTTGGTTGAAAATGCTGACATACTCCATACTTATCAAACAATCTGTAATAAAAGAAAGCAATAGTAAACTTTAGGGATGCTCCGATCGATCGGTCAAAGATCAATATCGGCCGATAATCACATTTAATGACTTAATCGGTACTCGCCAATCTGGCCGATCTCATAAACCGATCGCAGGGAGTTGAATAGTTAATATAACTTCCTGTAATATAATTGCAATAAACAGTAATTTACAGGCCTATTTCTTTTTAGTAAAGTAGTAATGGAATTATAAGTGCGCATTTTAACTTCTTATGCATCAAATGTGCGCTCCAAAACTTTTCTTGATTGAGACATGTTGAATTCTTTCTTCATTTGTAGTGTTTCCAAATTGCATTGTTTGTAATTTTTCTTACCAATTTTTATATCTGTGTATATTATTTTCTGTAAAGCTTTTGGCTATCACATGTTCACTCTAAATGGTTAAAAGAGATGTGTTTAAGATATTATATACAGCCTCCTTAATTTATTCTCTTAGTTAAGGCGAGATCTCCACTGGAGTATCATACTTGGAGGGAAAATGTGCTAAATGCATTATAAACCTTGAAGCATTAGAATCAGTACTCTGTATCGGCCGATCACCAAGACAAAGAATCAGTACACGTATCAGCTGCAAAAATCCTGATCAGAGCATCCCCTAGTGAACTTATTCACACTTGTATGGCGTGACATTACTGTTGGATCTAAAATAGACTTCCTTTCAATTTTACTGAACACTTAGTGTCAAATTATGCCTTGATTGTATAACAATGTTCAATAAAATCAAACAAACAAAAATATGCTTTTACGGACATGGTCGGCAATTTCATTACAACAAAAAGGTTTTTCCTTTCCTAACATTGGGATAAAAAAAAGATAAAAAGGCAATGCCTCAGCTTCAGTGTACTCCAGCATTAGCTTCTTGTTATTATAACATCCAAATATCATCTGGAGAGGTGGAGTTTAGCCATAAAACTATGTAATAAAGTTAAATTAAACTGCAGTTGTTAATAAGCCATTTTTAGACCAAACATTTTTTTTTGTTTTTCTAAAACTTAAAAGGGAACTTTTAAAATTACAAAAAAAATATTAGATTTTCAGTTCATGACCCCTTTAAAGGACACAGAGTTAAAACATTAACTGTTGCTAGAGCTACTGATACCAGAATACGTCAGGGTCTGTAACTACCAACCAACGGTACTCTACTTATGTGGTAACAAAAGCCACTGTGAATAATTCACCAGTGGCTTGGCAATGTGAGACTACCTGTTTTTTTGTCTCAGCCTTTAGACCACTTCAAACCAGTCTCTTCATAGTCAAAGGTGCTGCAGTCCACATGCTGGGAGTCTTTTTAAGCTGCATAACCCATTATTTGCACACACAATGATGCACTATAACAATGTAAACACCAAGAAAAAAAAGAAAAAAAAAAAGCCGTGGGAAGGTCCCCACAGTACAATGCTACCTATGACAGAGCATCTACCAGTGGGCTAAGTTGCTTTAAATAATTTGCATGCAAAAAATAAAAATAAAAAAATAAAAATGGAAAAATTAAATAATATAATGTGAATTAAAGTTCAATGTGTATATTTAAGAAGAATAAAATAAGCTCAGTATGAAGTTAAAAATAAGACTTTTTGTGTAAAATAATAATGTTTAATACTAACAACAACAGCAACAACAACATATTTTGATAAAGTGACTAAGAAAAATTAAAAAAAATTATTATTATTATTATTATTATTATTATTATTATTATTATTATTATATATGATGGGATAACATTAATATTAACAATTGTATAGATAAATGTATTAATTAGAAATAAAATGATACTAATATATATCAATTTAACATAGGCCCAAACTAACTAAGAGGGCTAAGTTTTATAGCAATAAAAACAAAACCTAAATTATTAAAATTAATTATTTAAATATATTAATATTACACAATTTATTTGAATATAGCTAGGTGTGGATTAAGTCAGTAGGGGTTTTCTTTCCTATTTTTTTACACCTCTTATAAAAAAAATGCTGATTAAGTTTAATTTTTAAGCTGGGGTAAAAATTTGCCTTTTATTATAATAATAATAATAATAATAATAATAATAATAATAATAATAATAATCATTATTTTTTCCACAACATTTGTCAAACTATAAAACTAATTAAATAAGAATGCCATTGCCAGTTCAGTATACCCTAATAGCAAATTATCCACACTCGAATCCATTTTGAGCACAGCCATTATTAAAACCATGGCACGAGTGGCTATTTTCTACCCTGGTAACAGTATGACTTTAGCTGACCATACAAACATGAGCGTGTCTGGCAACAGGACAGAACAAAACAGTGCTCTATATTCTGCACAAGATCTTATGGACTAAACCCCAATAAACCTCCAGCATAGCGATGGGCAAGGCAACTAAATCTAAAGCCTAACATAAGTTAAGCTCCGGGGTAAACCCAATGGCAAAGGGCAATGAAGGGCATCAGCCAACAGACCA
This sequence comes from Danio tinwini, assembly GCA_903798205.1. Classification (NCBI taxonomy): domain Eukaryota; kingdom Metazoa; phylum Chordata; class Actinopteri; order Cypriniformes; family Danionidae; genus Danio; species Danio tinwini. The sequence goes on from CAIGQZ010033231.1 coordinate 6,417,586, forward strand.
TAAATGCTAACATCTTAAATTTTACATGCCACCAAACTATACTGCCACCACACATAACTTCAGATATATTGACAATTTTATGTCTTCTCATTTATATCAATGTGGTTTTAAAAAATCCCGTCAGTAGGAAGCCACATTTCAGGTAAAAGAATCAGGGGAAGTTACAGAAATCGGGTCAGAAAAAAAGATGACATAACATGGCGGAACTGAACTTCCCATCTCAAACAAAGAGCGTTACTGTTAAGACTATTTAAAGCCTGCTTTTGCACCCCATGTCTTATTTGCCCGAGTCCAGGCCAGACTTCAAAATGCTCAAGCCTTTTTCCCCCAGAGTAAGATTAGATTTCATAGTGCTTATTTCAGTGCAAAGCTTATTTGTGAACAGCTGCCAGGAAAAGCGCTGGCTAAAAACAAACTAACAAACAGCGTGACGTGATTCTCATCATTTCTAATTTCACACCGCTACTGCACGCAAACATTAGGAAACATGAGTTATTGAGCAAATGTCAAGATGGTGACATGTCATTTTATTAAATACAGATGTCTCTGGCAACATGGTAATGATGATAGATGCCTACTACGACCAATTTGATTAGGAAAATCATTTTAATTTTAGCGAAAGAAGATACAGGGCTGACCATGTGACAAATACACACAGAGCCATCACTTTACAGGACATGGAATTATTTTTGAAATGAATGTAGATTTGGCACACATCAGATTCTGAATTTATGATGTGTGCCTTATCATTCAAATAAACGAAAACTAAAATTAAGATTAAAACTACTGGTCAAAAGCCTGTTCAGAGAAATAACAGTAAAATGGCACCTTAAAGCCAAACACATCAGTTGAGTGAATGGTTATATGCAAAAAAACATCTTTTCTATATAGACACAAATGTTATATACATGTTTAATATGAAAAGTTAAAATGATATTTTAAAGGGCACCTATGGTGAAAAATCTTTTTTTCAAGCTGTTTGGACAGACATATGTGTAGGTGTAGTGTATAGACCGTCATATTGGGGTGATATAAACACACCCAGCCCTTTTTTTAAAATTAAACATAAAAACGGTGGACCAATTGGAACGGTTTTGAGACCGACCACAGCTTGACGTAGGAGTGCGGTCCCCCCGCCCACCGAATTGATTGACAGCTGCGTATTAACATGTCTCCATAGTAACGTATATAATCATATCAACAAGACAGGACATGTGCAAAGCAACCGGGAATAAAATGTCTTTTCAGTTTACTAGGATCATCAATCATCATCAAATGTAATCAAGAGTGAGTTTTACAAGTTTAAAATGGCTTTAAAACGGTGCATGTGTGTAATGAATTACAGCGATTTACTTCAGATTTACTTTATCACCACAGACGCATGTCAGAACAACTTTAAAAGACGATGATTCAATCCTGGTTTGTGGACATTAAATCAGGTTTATTTTGTACATTAACATAACAGATATCTATACAGCAGTGGATATTAACCTGTATCCTGTCACATTTGGGCAAAAAAAGTGCAAAGCTAAACGTGCACGCTGTCTGTGTGTGTCCACGCTGTGTGTGTGTGCATGAAATTTGTAACGACATTGTGTGCGACTCCACAACAAATGCATCAAATACTCATTGGTAAAGGTCTTACTGTAGTATTTCTCACAAACGTTACGTGATCTTATTCCTTCGTGTCTGTCTGTTGTCTGACGCTGCCGAGGGAGGAGATTAGGACACACTGACAAGCACGTGGAAATGGTGGGCGTGAAGGACTAGCCTTAAAGGCGCAGTACACAAAAACCGCTACCTGATGACAAAAGCTACAAAATAGAAACTTATCACAGGTATAATAAAAATATCTGATAGGTGTTTTGAGCTGAAACTTTACAGACACATTCTGGAGACACAAAAGACTTATATTAAATCTGAAAAGGGGGTAACCTAGGTGCCCTTTAAATAATATTAAAATAATATCAGTGGTTCCTCTAGGATTTTTTTCCAGCTGTGGTGGCAGGCCTTTTACACAGATCTACCTATGATGTCATTTCAATGACAAATGTCGTGAGAGCAGTATTACAAGTCGAGATTGCATTTATGTAATAGGAGCATGCGAATTTCTTTGCTTGCGAGCCGATTTTCTCTGTTCATGAACAAAACATCTTGCACGCCCTCAAATATACCCTGCTCAGGCGCAGATTTTCTTGTGCACTCTCAAATAAACACTGCTGAAGTGCATTTTAGTATGTTTATGTAACAAGTCTCCAACATTATTAGATTTGCTAGGAATATTTATGAATGTCTTCAATAGACTTACAGAGCAGCATTAATGGTTCTGAAGTGAAACAGCTATAATCTCCAGCAAGATAAAGTCATTGTATGCAGAACCATAGACCTTTATCCATAAATGAAGTACTGATTTGGAAACTGTGTTCATCTTAACTGAAAGCTACTTCTTGTTTGCTACCCTCAAGCATCACGTACCTGTCAGTCAGTCAGCATGTCACCTTAAAGGGTAAAACAATTAATGCACAGCACTGCTACCATTACAGAAAAGTTTGTACTGTTATAATTCACTTACCTTTTAATACGTTTTGGCGCAATTATAACCAACTATTTAAAAAAAACAACTACTGAATGTTTTGAATGAGAAGCTGTAATGTAGCTGTGGCGGGACGAATTTTGGTGTGGTGCCCCGCCATGGAAGAATGAACGCAGCAGAAACCATGAATATACAAGCAAACATAAAAAATAGATAATTAAAAAAATGCAAATTAATAATAATCTTGCAATGTGTAAGCAAATCAATTACAAACATAGTTTTTTTTTCCATTTCGTGCAACTTTACTAACATTGCAATATTTTGCTTTGCTGCTATATAATTTCACCAGATGACTTAAATAGCTCAATTTGGAAATAATTCATGATTTTATATTGACTGGAATGATTTCATTGTACAGTTCACCTGCATAAATGAAACAGATAGCATTTTATTTTAAATTGTTTGGTGCGAGTATTAGAGTATAAACAGAATAACAACAAGTAAATTAACACTTCATAGTGCTCATTGTATAAAGCTAAATACAATTAATATTTGATAAAACTACAAATGTTATCATTTATTATACACAAATCGTTTAAAAGCACTTGAAATCTTACAGTCTATACATTACAGCTATAATACCAGTCAAATTTCTTAAGGGATGAATAAACTGAAATTGCACATTTTGCAATGTGATTTTTGTGGATTTGCACATTGCGATATGCTGAAACGATATATATTGTGCAGCCCTAAAATGTAGATTTTTTTTCTCCTTTCTCTTCCATCAGATTTCCAATGATGATGAGGTCCCAAATTGTCTCTATTTATATTTGTCCTCTTGCCATAGACTAATGTGCCATGTTTCAAGGTCTTCCCTGATGTTATCAATCCAATGTTTTCATTGTTGTCCTCTAGATCTTCTTCCTGCTGTGTAGCAGTACATAGCTCTTTGTGGCAGTCATTTTCAGTTCATTCTGTTGACATGTCCAAGTGATGTTTTATAAACAAATTTCAGGAGAAATGTGCGCAGATGTTATTAACCATTCTAATACATCATTGACAATCCTTCTATAATCCAATCAGCATTAGACCAAACTCCCATAAATAACAAACTCGTCCTACTTCCATCACCTTACGACTTTGGCATCCTTTCACCACCCCGACACCTAACCTCTTAAACACTATCTACCTAAGGGGGAGCGTTCTGGGGCCAGGCTAGACACTTTACTCTGACTCCTACTTCTCTCTCTTTCCCAACAAGAGGAACAGCACGAGTTCTTTTCCAAACTTAGAGCCCTCTCCCAAACATGCTTTATTCTTTCAAACATGTGTAAGTGTGAACTCGTAAAAACCACAGAAGTCGATGCCTACGAACTTGTACAATAAGTGTTTGTTATAATTTTTCCATATCATAGAATTTTAACTATTATTTATCAACTAAGATAATGTAATTGTTGTTTTAACAGTGCAAGCTGGTATTATAGTTATTGTATTACAGTATGCCACTCACTTTGCAAAAAGAAAAAAAATCCTTGAGTCCAAATGCATTCAGTGCATTGAGAAAATTTAATTAAAACTGTAAAATTGGCCCGTAATTCAAGTAATGAAAATAAACAATATCCTTATTCAATGTTTGTTTTGTTATAGTTATATCTATAATATAGTTATATTTTCATCCCTGAAGAGTGATGATTTCTGAATCACAAAAAAAAACTGTATAAAAAAATGTAATGTAATATTTGATTTAAAAAGAATATTATATTGTTTGTCAATGTCATCAGTATTAAAGTTCCCATGAAGTGCTTTAAAATGTAACGGTGGGTCTGAATAGCTCCTCCCCTTTTTAAAAAACATCCAATCGCAGTGAAGGAAGTTGAGATCAAGCGCATCAAATGAAAAGCAAATGAGAAGTGCATTGAAGAGAACAGGGCATGTCATATACTAGAGAGCATTTGATTGGTCAAGATTCTATGAGAAACTGAAGTATGAGGTGATGTGAATAAAAATCTGTAGCTATGCTTCCATCCAACAATGCAAATTAACTAATATGCACAAAACTGGATAAATCGCATTAAAGACGTGCAAATAAAGCACCGTTTCCATCCAACTAGTCAAAGTGAACAAAAGCTGCGAGAATCCTTCATCATTTAATAAATGACTTGCGCCTCAGAAAGCAATCCTGACACGCAGTGAACGCACAGTGGCGTTTGAAGGAGTGAGACGCGGGACACAGACGCTCTTGATTCTGGAGGCAATTAATAATATAATAAAACTAATACTGAAACTGTTAAGGCGTTTTAGAATGACTAATACAACATTTCAGATGTTTTACAATGTGCTCAGCCTGCTGGTTTGTCCATTCACACACATTTTTATCAACACGTGATCACTTATAACAAAATCACATGACATTTTTTAATGCACCTACTGGAATTTGTGAAGTAAAAGTGTTTCCATCGCAGTTTAAGCTAATTTTTTCTTATTGAATAAAAAATGTATCTTACTCAGTTATACTAATTTTTATGCACATTTTCAAAATGTATGCGCATCTTGGCGTTTCCATCAACCGGTTTATTCGCACATCCAAAATGTGCATAAAAATAAGTGGATGTAAACGTAGCTATTGATACATTTAGGTGGAAGTGACAAACTGCAAAGTTTGGGTGTTCATATCAGCTTTATACCTTCTGAACATGAATTTGGTGAGTGTATTGGAGCATGCTAGCCTATGGCATAGATATTCTTAAAACTAACATTGATAACAACAACATGTAAAAATATATATATTTTAATTTCACAGTACCTTTAAAAAAAAGGAACACCTAGAACAATTTACACAGCTGAATTTGTCATCAAATTAATGAATTATATGGACTAAAATATGGTATTTTTGTGGTGCTCTAGAATTATCTGAAAAAGATTTTAACTGATTTATAAAAATAATAATAATAATTAAATAAACTTACTCTAAAAATTAAATAAAAACGTCAAGTAGACTTAGAAGGAACATCTAACTACAGGGTATATGAAGGACGTTTAATTTGTAAGTAACCTGGGTCAAACGCTTCTGGTGAACTGTATGCGGTTACAAAATCGGGGTGTTTAAAGTTTATTTATTTAAAAACATCTTCAATGCCTAAATGATATACGCTATAAAGTGGGTCTCAAATTGTACAAGAATCACTGCTTTAAATTATATTTTTCTGCGCCATGTCTTTAAAGTATTTAAATTTATTTTACTCCAGTATTTTCAATAGCGTTTCTGCGCTAGCCTGCTGATCCTGATGGGGGTGTGCGCAAGTAAACGGCTTTTCATTTCAGTTTACACTTGAACAACTAAATGAATGCTGAAGGCTATTTAACTGATTATATTTTAATTACAACATTGATGCTGTAAAAGAAACTGTATAAAAATTTTAAGTCACATTAACCGTTCACCAGAAGTATATTGGTATGGTATTATTAATCGGTATTGTTCATCATATAAAAAAAATTTAATAAAAAATACTACAAAAAAGATAAATAAATCCAGCACAAAGAATTCACCATTACTGCATCAACTTTACCGAAAGTGTTCCCAAAAGAAGGTGTTGTGTATCAATCGCACCACTGTTCTCTGTCATGCAATCCGACTCCACACAGATCAGGTTGTAAAAGAGCAAAAGAAAGACGAAAAGGCGGATTTTACCAACAGTGCTAATGGCGCACACATTCTAAAAGGCCATTTTCTGACTCAGTACAAACTAGTAAGCCAGGCTAAACCATGCTAAATTTAAACTCCTGTCTGGCATACAGTTATTTCCTGCGAGTTCGAGCTAACTGGTTCAGGCTGCAGCCGGAAAGCCTACAGCGACCACAGTCTAAAGGGGCTACTAGGACAGCGAGCCCTGACCACACAATAACCTCTCTGAAGGCCAACGGAGCTCTGCAACTGTTCAGAAAGCAAGCTTACAGCATGCAGTCTAGAGAGACAGCCACGATCAGGATGGGATTTCAGCTGGGGCATGTATGAAAAAAAAAAAAAAAAACGACAAAACGCGTCAAGGGACTTGAAATTAGGGAGATCAGCTGTGTCAAAACCGCTGTCAGCAGTCTCTCACCGCAAACAGGCAGCATGCGAGGGTGTGGGAGTTTCACAAATCCTCCCCCAGCTGATTGTCGCAGCCTAACCCCTGGGTTTTAACGTCTTGTGTTGCTCACAAAAAAAGGAGGACATCAAACTTTCTCTGGCATGCAGTCAACAGCCTGGAGAGAGCCGAAAAGGAACACGTAGCTGCAGCAGATGATCCACACGTGCATGCCAGGAGAGAAATGGTGTTAAAGCCTTTCATTACAGTGGCTACAGTGAATGCTGGAAAGACGTGGGTCATTGGGTTTTTTTTCCCCTCCTTCTCAGCATCCAGTCAGAGAGCTCTCTGTAAACAAATCCCACCCAAACACTGCTTATCTAATCTCCTACTGCAGAGAGCAGTTATTTGGACTTCCCCCTTAAGTCATCCAAAACTTTTCCGTGAGGGCCTCGGGTCTCTTTTACATAAAGGAACATACATTGTGGGGGTTTTCTTGATGAATGTGAAAGGAAATTTAGGTTGAGTAACACAACCCTAGCAGTTACCACAGTGGACTTTTAATGACACGAACGGTAAAATGATAAAAAAACGCTTCTCATCAAACAACGTGAAGTTAAATTAAGATGTAGGTTATTATAAAAGAATGTAGTATAAACAATAGTAGTATAAACAGTATTATGTATAGACATAATAAGCCTTGCAAAAAAATGATGCACTTAATAAATAAATAAAAATGTACAAGCATTAAAAGAAAAAGTAAACTGTAAAATAATGTACAAATAAACATTTATTAAAAACACAGAACCCAGTACTAAAAATCAGAGAATGAGCAGTGCTTTTTACTTAAGCATATGTAATTTTTGTGGTGTTTTCAGAGACTATGTGGACAAAAAAAATATATAATAATAATAATAATAATAATAATAATTATTATTATTATTATTATTATAAGTAAAATTATAAATAAAACAAAAAATGAATGCCATTTACTCTGTTTTATCATATATTATTTTGATATAATGAAATGAAATGTAAAAATACAAAATTTAAACATTAAAATGTAGTTGAAAACTTTTATTTAGTTGAATAATAAAATATAACAGCACTATTACACCTAGCCAGCTTTACTTAGGTAAAGTTGATTTTATATTTGCACATTCGTTCATTTTTTGAACAATGACAACCTGTGACAGTCCCCATATTATTTACCAAGCAAATTTGAATATTCAGTCTGAAATTGCAGGTATGGCTTTGTTGCAAAGTTTCAGCATTGGGCAAACACTTACATTTTAGTCGCGTATGTTGGACAAAGTGTGTCTCCATAGAAATGTCAGCAGAGACCAGCAATCATTGCACGCAAGAAATATTATTTTGACAAGTTTTGCTTGCTACACCACAAAAAATGTGATAAATACAATACAGTTTTTTTAAAATGTTTTCTTTATGTTTGGAATTGTATTATAAAGCACTATAAAGTTTTCTTACTGGCGAATGACATTATTTAGTGCTATAATGCTGCTCATGATTTACATGTTAAGTCAATGCAAAAAACGCAAATAGACATCCTGCGCAAATAAAGCGGCACGAGCTGAGCGTTTTGCATAATTGATGCGCTTAACATACATATCGCGTGAATTACTCAAGTTGGAAAATCGAAACTTCAGTGGGCATTTCGAGCCCCGTTAACCAATCAGGAGATATATATATATATATATATATATATGTTTTATGTTACAATTACTCAATGTAGAAAAACATCTTTAAACAAACAACAACACGTTCAACCTCCAGCAGCAGAAGAGCAGTAAAGCAATGGCTACAATTTAATAGGTTCACCAAAAATGGACATTAGCAAAATAGTGTTTATGATGAGTCTCGATTTCTGCTTCACCATTTGGGTGGTAAAGTCAGAATTTAGCATAAGCAAAATGAAAGCTTGGATTGATCTGCCTTGTATCAGCGGTTTGAGGGATATTTTCTTGGCACACTTTGCCCCACTTTGTGCCTACAGAGCATCATTTAAATACCACAGTCTACCCAACATTCTTGCTGACCATGTCTATCTCTTTAATGACCAGTGTGTGCTCATCTTGTGATGATGGCTACTTCTAGCAGGAAAACAAACCAAGTTATACAACTCTAATCACCTCAAACTATACTTAAATGGCCTATGGAATTACTACATCTCAATCCAGTAGCTATCAAATATGAGGATTTGGAGTAATTGATGTATACAAAACTGCAGTTACCGCATGATGCAATCATGTCAATATGAACCAAATTTTAAGAAATATTTCAAGCACCTTGTTGAATCAATATCATGAAGAATGAAGAGAGTTCTGAAAGCAAAAAATGATCCAATGTGGGACTAGCAAATTTTAATCTAATAAAGTGGCCAATGAGTGTATATCGCAATCTAAAATGGAATTTAGGTTACACACATCCTGAGAACAACATATAGACTGGAGTTTAAAAACATCCACAGTAACATGAAACAACTGTCAACTGCAAATCTGTCAGCCAACACCTTTGACTGACAGATTTTGCAGACAACACCCACAATTTGTTTGCCAGTTTTTCGGAGTGTGTCCTGAAAGAATGCTTGATCCAGCTCCTAGCTACTTGTTTTTGCAAGGAAAGTGTCTAGCACTAAACAATACCCTGAATTCCCATTTCCAACCATAACATCGTCAAGTATTGCAAAACATACAGACAAGCTAATGTTTTTCTCCAGCTAACGCCCAAAGGGTACAGCATACCACTCATAGCTGAAACCTGGCTGGTGCGCCACCCGTAGTTCTAGAAACTGTGTACAATGAGAACGCATTGGCTAGAACATCACATTCTGTGGGACCTCACATCAGGGCTATTCCAGAAAAGAGTTTAGGGTTTATAACACCAACCAAAGCTTTTTTTTTTTAATGGAAGCCAAGCATTCCTGAGGTCACTGAAAAACAGATTCCCATCAAAGAGTTTAAAGTGAAGCCAAAATAGGATAACTCAACATTTAACAGAATGTCAAAGCAAAGCATGCAAAATTATATTCCTGATCTCTTAACCATTTTTTGCTGTTGGCAAATGAATCGTTTTATTTGCTTTAGTGAGAAGTTTTGTTTATGCGCAACAGCACTGGCAAAATGTTAATGAGTAACTATGCATGCTTATAATTCTCAAAATCATGTTTTGTGGCTTAATAAAATGAAGAATGTGTTCAAAACTGTTTAAGACAAAAGATGATTACAGAATTACTTTGAAGAATGCTGGTAAGTACTTGGAAGCCATTGACTATCAGGGATAAAATGGCAACTATCAACTGATTGGTTACCAACATTTTTCAAAAATGTCAATATTTTCAATAGGGATGCATCGGTTTTCAGTAAAAAATTGTATTGTCCCGTTGTCCTCCCACGGTTCGGTGCATCTGTGATCCGCGATTTAGAATATGCATTATTACTATTGGTTTGTTAATAGGGATGCTCAAAATAACTTAATCGTTAACCAAAAGGGTGCATTTGTAACCGATTAATGGTATCAGTTAAACAATTAAAAAAATATTATTTTATATATTTTTAAAGTTTGGCTGCATAAAGGGCCGATAACCGTACGCGATTTTTGAATTGAGAAGGGCATTTTTTTAATGGTTTATTAACTGTTTTGCGCCCTGCGCGCCTCATGTTATGCTGTTGCGCGCTGTGTGCTCGCGGTTGAAATAAAACAACCCTGAGCGGAATAGTGCGCTACGTCAGTCGCGTCTTTTTCATTCTTCAATCAAATGAAAGCAGAGCAGGGTTTCTGTTGAAGTACCTGCAGTATTTGTGTTGTCAGGACGACGGATATTGTTTTAATGATGGAGGAGAAAGTTGTGGTCGCAGTTTCAAGTAAAGAGCTGTAGGCATATTACTTTACAAATCATGGATATCACAATGTTATTCTGTATATTACAATTATAACAACACTGGCGCACAATAGACTAGCTGATTCAGTCGTTTCCTATAGAGACATAAAAAAAGAGCACTGCACTTCTTTTTTCTTGTCAACATGAAAGGCAGTGTGGTGCAGTGCGCCTTGCATTTTTGGAACGGAAAAGCATGTTCGCTGAAAATTTAGGTGAAAAATATGGCAGGCCTGTTTATTTTATTATTAAGTTTAATCTTTTTTTCTATGCTGTAACACTGTAAGTGTGTGAAGATGTTCTGTTCTGTTCTGTATGCTGCTGTTCACATGTTAAAATAAATCACTATTTTAAAATATTTAATGTTTCACAAAAAAGAAACCTCAATTTTTTTATTAAATAATATTTTTATATTTATCTCTTAATGGTTAACAATAATATTCGATTAACGAGCTGCGGTTGTCGGTTGGTAAAATAAACTGAAATGAGCATTCCTATTTGGTGATAAAAACAACTGCAACAAAGCAAAAAAAGTTCCCCCTTTGTACGCTTACGATTACTGATCTCTTAGTATGTAAATTTGTTGTTGACATCACGTTTCCTCACGGACCCAGACAGCCGCACAGGTCTGTTACTGCTGTCGCACTCCTGCTGCATGTTCTTCCACACTCGATCAATAACTACTGATATTTATTCATTTTGTTTACCTGCTGTCTGCTAAGAACAGTTTTCTTTGATTGAATGTTCCCTCTGAATTAAGAGAGATGAGCCAAAAGCTCTCTTAAGTTTTATCCACTTCGATGGTGCTGATAGGTGATAACAGAGCTCTCTGGAATGATTGGTAATAAAAGTGTTGTTGCCTTGGTAAAGCAAGCATAATGTAAACAGAAAAAACATAAAAATGTGCTCAATTGTTAAAATATGTTGATGTAATTGTTATCTGCATAACTGGTTAAGACTGTTGAGTCAAGATTTAAAACAGAAAATAGGGAAGTTGAAGCTTTTTCTCTCTTTATTTTTCTTAAGCATTTTATTTGAACACACTATTTTCAAAATGCTCTACTTTTATTTAATTAATGAGAGAATATGCAAATCCACAGTGATATGTGTGAAGCCTGCAGCATTGTCAGGTGTTTAACCAATAAATATGTATATTGTTCTTTAATTTTCACTGTAAATTTTTCTGTAGTCATTTTTTTTTCTAAACATAAAACAGTGACCCTAAAACCGTGATCGATACCGAATCATGAGTGCCTACATGGGACGATAACCGTTTTCAAGGTATACCGCGGTCTGGAAAAGTCGAGGCTTTAAAACTGCCAAAATTATCTGTAATACCATTCCTAAGGTGTGTAAGATTTTTTATTTACATTTTTTGATTTTTTTTTTAGCACAACAGTATCTTCAGCACAAAAAATATCTAAAGATGTCGTTTTAAATTGTAAATAAATATCTATTTTTAAAACTAATGAATACAGCAGAAGTCAATGATTCATTTAAATTGTTTAGCCTGACCATGTTTACTGCTCCAAAATATTATAAATCTTTCAAAAAATTTAAATATATTGTATTCAAAGGGGAAAAAAGTTTTAGTTTTTTACCCAGACATTTGAAAAGAATAGATTTTAGAGCTGTAATCACAATACCGTAATATTTGTATCCAAGGTTATCATACTGTCAGAATCTTATACCGGCCCATGCCTAATACATTGAACTACCCCTTTAATGGCAGGGTTTGAAATGAACTTTTTTGCTTGTTAGCACCGGTATACCCAACTTCAAAAATTTAGGAGCACCAGACAAAATGTAGGCACACCCTACAAAAGAGTAACCACAACAACAAACTCAAAGATTTATTGAATTTGAAACCAACACTAATCTACACTAACAAAACACAGCAGTAACATCTAACATGATGATGGTGATTTGGTGTTCAAATTTAGCTGCCACTTTGCAGAACAACTGCCAACATCCTGACAATTAAATAAAGGATTAAAAAGAATCGCTTGCTTTTAAAAGGTACAGACAGCTTTACAATGAAAAAGCTCAAGTGGCCAGGCATCTCATCTTATGATTAGATCACTGAAAATGTTAATATCAAGCGAAACTAGGGCCTCATATTCAGGACAAAAAAAATAAACATGCGCGTCAACATTTTCAATAAGCTCTTCAATAAGCTCTTCAGGAGGCAGAAGTGTTGTTTGCAGAGCGTTATGAAGCAGATGCACCAGAGCAATAAACAAAGCCTTTTCAACGCTGCATCATTTTAGCTCCCATCGGAAATGCTGGGAAATGCAGACAGTCTGACCAGCCTCAATGGAATCAATGTACATTAGACAGAGCTGAAAATAATCCTCTATAAAAGGCCTGATGATCTCAGGAAGCAAGAGCATGAACGGCTATATTACGAGGTATTGATTTGGTTTAGATGTTCTCAAGAAAAAGTTAAGGAATGATGATACATTAAATGCTTCTATCTGCTTAACATCCATGATTCGTCTGATGATCAGTGGAGTTAAGCGAATATGCCCAGATTTAGTGGGAGTTTTATCATGGTAAGAGTGCTAAACTCCTATGGTAGCCGAAAGCATATTCACATAAATTCAAATATTCAATAAAAGAAAACTGAAATAGTAAAGATATACTCCTCCTGCAGGCACAGATTCCACCTTTAAACTTACTTCAAGACAAACAGTTCTTTATTGAAAGGTTTTGAGCAGTACTGAATGTAGACGTGACTAAAGTGATATGAGACTAAGCAAATGCGCACATAAACTTTTGATGTTCCTGCCGTAAGCCCTTAAGATTGGGAATCAAGCCAGGAGCTTCTACAGATGAAATGGGAACCGTACACCAGACAGCATGTAAAACAAACTCTAGCTTCTACGGAAGGTACAAGGATCCACACCTGTAATCTACACTGTCCCAATTCAAAATGTCAAACAGCGACAGCAAGCTGTTACAGGAAGCTGCATGTGATCAGGTTTCATCCTCAAGTGGATGATACATAGACCATGACAGTTATCAAAATGGACTGACAAATGGATCAAAGTGCAGGAACTGATTCCAGGTTCTTAAAACACAGCTGGCAAGCACCGCACAAACCTTGTTCTGATTTCAGTTTTGATCCTTTATGTTGCCGACCTAAACGCAACCAGAAGTTTCAGGGCAACGTGCAAGATGGATCACAGTGTGCATCGAATAAAAAACAAAACTGATCTTTACATTGAATTTCATGAATGAAAAAAAAAATTCTCCAAAGAGATTCCAATATAATTTTTTTGACGTCAATGATGACAACAAGATGCAAGTCATGTGAAAGGGTTAAGATCGGGTCGTCAAGCTTTAAACCAGCTGAAAACAGTCTGTGTGGTGCCTCTGTTTAAGACAGACACATTAGGGTTCACTACCATCAGAGCAGAGGTCAAATAGCATTCAAAACCCAGTCGGCAAAGCCTGACTGACCCACTAACGCTGCGAGGACTTTGCAATGCACGAATGCTGCATCAAAGCGCCTGAGATACACAAACAACTAGATGTGTGCTCTCTTTCCAAGTGAGTCATACCACCGAACCCTTCAGGCTGCTCATTAGTCCAGGAATCTGGCCAATTAGGTCTTCTTCATCTGAAGCGAGTGCAAGTCCGCTCCAAATGGGGGCCAGGCAATCCACATGATCTAAAGCACACTGACAGAAAGCAGACGTTCACACTTACGGTTATTCCTCAGGCTGAAGAAGAACACGGGTCTCGGTCAAGATTTATTAGATGTATGAATGCACGAAGACTTGCAGAAAAATAAATCACTTCTAGTATCGCTGTACCGGCCCACTAATGCTTTCAGATTCTGCGCAGGACACTGCACTTAGTTGTACATTATTAGCAAACCATTAGTCTTGTTTACTGCAAATGCATTCTAAAGGCTTCAAGCAAGCAAAGTGGAAAAATGTGCCAAAATGACATAAAAAATGATAAATGACTGACATTGGGCAAAGTCAAGGTCTCTGTTATTCACAGATTTGCAACCACTTTAGCTGGATGCTTCACGTCTCCCTGAAGCTGAAAGAGATTTATTAAAGAGAAAAGGGCAGCATGTTAGGACTTTAAACTTTATGACCCATAAGGAAGAATAAAAAAATCTAAGAAAAACAGAAGTGTTGCATAATGCTTGTTATGGACTGGTGGCTAAACCTGTCATTTGGTTTCAATGGGTGTGTCTGAACAGATACAACTGTGTTTGCATTTTTAACCAAAGCCAATCTTTTACTATACTTCTTTAGGTAAGAATTAAACTTGTGAGATGCATATTATAGGATTAAAATTAGATTCAGCTACCTTTTTACTTATCTTAAAAATTAAAATAAATATAAAAATTAAAAGACTGAAGGCCGGAGATCCAGGAAACATACAGGGCATAACAAAAATGTTCCCATTGGACATTCAAATTTGTTTTTAAAAACTACCAAGAGGAAAGCTATCATTCGAAAAATTAGGCAAACTTAAAATGCAAAGACCTTGAAAAAGCTTGGAGGGACTCTCTCGCTAACCTAATGGTTTACAGTGCAGGACTAAGTACAAACCACTGGTTATTTGATTAGCTCACACAATCCACTGAAGCCAGCCAGACTCATTCGGCCTTCTGTTAAATGCAAGAGGGCTTGTTATGCAACTGTCCTGCACATATCAGTTTTCCTGGGATTTTAACAGTTTCCAATGTTCTGATACCGTTATGCTTTTGATGGTTAAGTAGCCTGTTTCAAAACTCAGAGCTAAATGACGAAACCTGGAGCTGACTGAAACGCAATCAATTATGCAACATTATTTTCGTCACTCAGAGTGGCTTCATTAACAAAGCGGACTAAAATCAACTTAAGGGCTTTCTCTGAGCTTAACAAAGTGCATTGCCTCCTTCAGATAATGATTTTTAAAAACTTTCTAAAAGGTAAAAGTTGGGCTAACTACAATACAGAAAATTAAGTTAGACATGGCAAGGACAGATGACCAAGCAGCTCCTTTAGAGCAGAGGAGAAATTACTCCATGCTTCAGACTGACAAAGACAGTATGGGTGTCAAGGGAACAACATGAAGAGTCATTTCAGAGACCAAAAAAAAAACCCAATGGCACTCGATGGCCCATTCCTGTAGCAACTTGAAACTTTAGCAGGTACCTCACTTTACATGGAACCCAACACACACTGACCCAAGCAACACGATGAATTATTAATAGGCCACAGTGGTTATTTTAACAAAGATGCATGACAATTTCTTACATCATCTAGTTCTGTAAAAAAGGGGGGGGGGGGGGAACCCAAAAATAGGGTTTCTGCAGGTTTCTTCAACTGAAATAAGACCTTTTTAAGACCATTATGAATGAAATTTTAAACTTATACAGGGCTAAACATTAAAGATTTTTTTCAGTCTGATAGAATAGCTTGACTTGGACATAGGGAAATTAAGACTCGTTTAAAATTATTTCAGACCTACAACACAATATTTCAGTGAATTTAAGACTTTAAGGCCTAAAATTTAGTTTTTTAAATTTAAGATATTTTAAGAACTTTTTTTAGACCCTGCGAACATCCTAAACTTCAAAATACTTTTAATCAATAATGTTTAATTGGACATCCTTCAATTTGTCTATTTCATGCACAAACTAGGGTTGGGTGATGTCGACCAATTTGCCATCGTAAGATGTCTAATGTGAAACATTGCGATGGGTGATGGCATCGTCATTGTAGGCAGCGGTGAATTAATTATGAATAATTAATTAATTCATAACAAAATATTTATTTGTAGCCTACCGTTTCAACCACCTGACCCGCATGATCTTTGTTTTACCCATAACCAAATCGTAAATAAACATAAGTTACACACAAATGACCACCTGTCAATCACTTTTTCCACGGGATTCTGACATGATTAGGCAGAGTAATCCATGTCGTTATAATGGCGTCAACAAACTTGGTTGGTAAAAAAGGTGCACAATCAACAGAAACCAACCAACAGTATCTGAGGTTTTTGCTAAAATTACTAAGTACAAGCATGAAAGTGAAAGATTGAAGCAGTGTACTGACGCTGTGACATTACCTGATAGATTTAAAAGGCAGAAGAGTCATGAGATAGAGACAAGATTAATCAAATATCACGTTTAACAACTATAGCGAGATGAGATCCAGCGGTGCATATACTACTGACTGCTGGAGCTCAGACACTGCAGTGCATGACAGAGTTTGTGTGTGTGTGGTCATGTGATGTGCGTTTTCAGCGGTATAGTGGGGACAGAGAGATCTTTTCAGAAATGCTAGATGAAACACTACTGTGGACGTTGATAGTTTTCGATCTAAAATACCATTTTAAAGAGACGTATTAGTGAAAACGGGGCCTAGGTGTGTATTTTTTGTGAGCGGGTTGTTGCAGTGCCAGGGTTTTCTGTGAAGCTTCACGGTTAAAGTTT
The DNA here is from genome assembly GCA_903798205.1 of Danio tinwini. NCBI lineage: Eukaryota > Metazoa > Chordata > Actinopteri > Cypriniformes > Danionidae > Danio > Danio tinwini. The sequence goes on from CAIGQZ010033231.1 coordinate 6,434,532, forward strand.
TCCATAATTTTATTATTAAACATAATGGAACATTAAACTAATTAATTTAATGCAAACTGATGACAGTCCCAATGTAAAATCCCCCAATCAGAATTGTGCTCCACAGCTCTTTCTCAGGCACAGCCCAAGCCATTGAAATGAATAAGTTACATAAAGCAGTGACTAGCATGAGCTTGTATAACATTTGGACAGTATGACAACCTTGGGTAAAAATGTAACAGTTTTACAGTATTATGATCACTGCTCTAATATATGTTCTTATTAAATGTCTGGGTAAAAAAAAAAACATTTTTTTTTCCAATTGACCACAATACTGCACTGTTTAGGTTCATAGCATGTTTGAATGTTGATGCATAAGCGATTTGTTTTTCAAATGTTTGCTGAATCATGCGATGACCAGTAGCTTTTGATGTGGATAGTCCTTTGATGTAAAAAATAAATATACATGTTAGGTACACCTTAGGAATGGTATAACAGACAATTTTTGCAGTTTTAAAACCTTTACTTTTCCAAACTGTGGTAAATCTTGAAACTGGTTATCGTCCCATGTCTAGCAGTGACCAGTGACTACAGCTGGAGGCAGAGTGAAACCAGAAAACTGAACACTGCTAGCCAGTGCAGCATTGCCTTTTTTCCAGCTCATATTTTCAGTTTCATTCAAAAACCAAAACTCAATTTTGGGGCAACCCTAATTCATTACCAACAGCATACACAGTTACTCAACAAGAGTAAATAAAGAAGAAAAACTTGCTTTAACTTATTATAAACCAAAAAAGAAGAAAAAAAAAAACCAGACGTCTGTGCAACTAAACTGAAAACAAGTATTGCATCATGATACAAAAACACTGTTCAAAGCTTAAATTATTAAAAGGCTCAACTCAAAATTTCATGAGGTAATGTGCCTTAAGTGACAAACATACAAGCCCCAGACAGTGCTAGAAGTGTTTGAAATAAGAAAATAGACAGTTCTGCTATTTGACAACACCTGTAAAACTGTCACTTCCTGGCACATGGTAAGTGCTCAACGCAGCCTGTTCAGAGTATGCAAAATAAATACTTGTCATGACAACCTCACATACCACAGTGACTATGAACGCAACGAGATCCGCCCTAAATTTAGGTGAGCCAGATCTGGGAACAAGTTATGGATTCTTACGACATCGATCATGCCGACAGAAACAGGGGACAAATGGAAAAAAGCACATGCTGCCCTTTCCCCCCCACTTTTGGATGTTCTGAACGCTACAGATGTAGTCCTATACACAACACGAGGCTTTCATCAAAACTGTAGCATGCTGGCATGCAATGATATAGTAATTGTTTAAGTTTGAGGTTTAACCAAAAAAGCTTGGCCACTTATTCAAAGCGACTAGAAGTACTAGGCCTGCACGATATTGGAAAAACCTGACATTGTGATATTTTGCTGCAATAAATATTGTGATATGAAAACTATTTCACATGTGAATCATGAATTAAAAGATAAAATTGCAAGAATAATAACAATAGACCAAATAAAAAAGCAAATAGACCGTTTTTTTATCGTTTTCCAGAGTCCAACAGTATTTAGATGCAGAAATTTTGTAATGTAAAATTACACTGTATAGTCTTCCTTGTATTAATAAATCAATAATATTTTCTTAATTATCATTATCATTCTTCATTAAAGTTACAAATGTTTTACGTTATTGTGCTTGAATGCTTTACATTTTCTTGAAATGCCTTTAAAAACAAATGCAAATGATAAAGTTTCACTCTGTTCTGGTTATACATTGCAATAGGGCTGTGCGATTAATTGAAATGCAATCGTGACTTGAAACGTTGCGATTAGTTTAAAATCATAAGAGGCTGCAATACGGAATATGTATCTAATATATAATTTCTCCCACCCAGAGCAAATGTGTGACTGTCGTCTGTGACAGATTTACTAGCCATTTGAGTGCGCAGACTGTCGTTCTGCCCAATCAGAATTGCGCAACTGAACTATGCGGAACGCCCACAATAAAACAAACAGGAAAGCGTGGACAAGTGGAATGATGGCGTCTGCCACTTCAGAAGCATTAACAAACAAATTCATAAGAAAAAAAACAGCATGTCAATAACATTGGAATAACTCAAACTCACTACTGTTTGCTCTAGAGAAAAATGTATGAATATTTAATTTCTGAGCATGTTAATGTTTTCAGTTTCTTTTTTTTTATTAACTCACTGCATTTTAGCAGTAAGAAGCTACGATACTAAATATTCAGCTGAAGCTTGACTACAAAATAAATTTAAAAAAATAATTAAAAATCACAATATCTACATCATCGAAAAAAATATAATTTCAAGCGTTTTTTTCCATAGAATGCACACTTTATAAAACAAAAGCACAATAAACAGACGTTAACACAAGTGTGGCTTGACTAATTATTTAAAACAGCAAAATAGGGTTGGGCCAATAGACGATGCCATCGTCCATCGCCGATGGCCGATAAACTTCACGATGCTCAGCCGGCATCGCAATCCATCACCCGCCCCACATTTATATTGATATATTACTTATTATTTGCATGTCATCTTAATAGTAATAACGGTCTTTTCATGAGCGGTGTTAAATTTTACATATAGCTGCCGCTTGCACGGCTGACAGCATCGTGAGGATTAAATGGATTATACAGTACCTCTCACGCTTAAAATGTGTAGATTGAGTGGCAAACCCTGTTACCTGCAAACCCCGTCCCACAGACTTTACAGTGACTGGCTTTAGTTATTTTCATTGCGGACTTGAAGCCACCGGAAGTCTTTTATCCACTCTTGGAAAAGTGTAAATGGTGGATTAACAATCAGCACATGATCACTAATAATATGTGCCATTATAAGTAACTTTAGGTGCTTTCTAAATCAAAATCTGTCAGAATTTTGTTTTTTCTCTAAAACAAAATTCTCTCATCTTTAGCGTGTCACATTTTCCCGATTGTAGCTCCTGTCATCTGAAGGCAGAAGGCACTGACAGCTGATATTAACCAATCCATTCGCATTCAGTTCTAGAGCAGTGGGCCAATAAAAAAGCATTACGGGCTTTTTTTTTACTTTAGCAAGTTCACATAACCGTTTTAATCTGTTCCTGAGCACTGCGTTTGGTGTCGTTAGGTGCAAAGATGCATTCTGCATAAATGTCTTCTAAATCCTCGCACAAGGTGAGGATTTTGCAGTAAAAACAGTTTGCACGGCAACAATTTATGCACTAGCACAAATGTTTCCAAATACATTTTTAGGTCGCATAAAATTTCAGGAGCATATGCGACCAAAATGGTCGAGCCCTAGCATCTTTATTTGTTATTATTTCCTCATAATAATAGTAAAATAAGGAAGTTATCATCAATTCACAATACAAATTACAGTGAACTCCAAACAAACTCTCGTCTCCTCCACCAGCTGTGGAAAAAAGCCATTATAACGACACAGATCACTCTGCCTATTCATGCCAGAGTCTCGCGGAAAAAAGTGATTGACAGGTAGTAATTTGTGTGTAACTATTTATTTATGGTTTGGTTATGGGTAGGGCCAGACAGAATCTGCGGAAGTTTTTTGCAATTTCTGCTGAGAATATTGGTAAAAATCTGCAGATTTCTGTGGAATTATTTTGGGAGTCTCATAACTAAAACCTTAATATGTGAAATATGTGTAATTTAAAAACTGAATAAATTCAGATTTACACACATTTACTCAAATAAATAAACAGAATTAATGATGGGCAAAAAAATCGAAAATCTGTGGAATTCTGTGGAAAATCTGCAAAATTCTTCGTGCGCTGATTCCGTGTGGGCCTAGTTATGGGTAAAGCAAAGACCATATGGGTAAGGTAGTGAAAACGGTAGGCTACAAATAATTAATTTGTTATGGATTAATTGATATTTAACAACAACCACCCTCACCTACAACGACGATGCCATCGTCCATCGCAATGTTTTACATTAGACATCGTAGGATGCCAAATTGGTCGCCAACCCTACAGAAAACCACCCAAAATAACTGCACATTAAGTACATGTTTTTCATTTAAATTTAGTACTTAAGCAATGATTTAACAAGTAAACTATGCATGAGAGTGACGTACGGATTGTCAGAATAAGAAAAAACAAGCGAGAGTGAATGGTTATTCATAACCTTCTATAAAAACATCTGTTATCACACTTCATCACAGCACTAGCAAACAGACGCACCCCACAATGCATCTCTCATTCCCATGCAAAGCCACACATTCACATGTGCCACCTGCATGAGGCGCGAGTTCATACATTTGCAGGCATCAACCTGTGGCAGTGCCAAAGTACAAAGAGCTCAAATGGCCTATTTAAACTAGTTCCTCTTTATCTTGCATGCTGATAGCTTCCCCACAAACCGAGCACGTTTACAAACGACAGACTGTGTTCTGCACTGCAATGTCACATTATGTACGAAACATATTTGTTTAACTTTCAGACGCACAGACTCTAGATTCTTAAAGGGATAGTGCACCAAAAACACAATCATTACTCTCATGTTGTTGCAAATAGAAAGCATTTTCTTATTTAACAGATTAGTGAAGTAATTGCTGTTCATTTGCTCACCCTCAGGTAGAGCAAAAAATGCTTTATCGATAATTCTTTTCTATATTGAACGATACAGATAAATATTTTGATATAAGTTTTTAATGATTCCACTTTTAAAAGCGTATGCCAACTATGACTGAAGGCAGACACTGCTGGCGGGAAAGTGAACTGTTGGCAGGAAAGTGAAACAAATGCGATTAACAATACAAGGTGACGCAGCATGACCTATTTTTACGCAATAATTTTCAGCGACCCAAAATTTGTTGAATCTCAAATATCAACACAATTATAATTTCCTGTTGTTGCATATTTCTGATGTGTGATTGGCACTTAGGATCAATACAGTAAAAAGTTCCAGAGCTTATCATCGTTATCAACATGGATTTTTTCGCAATTCACAGATTCAGAACGACATAAAGCTACGCAAATGATAGTCTGCAATTTTGGGTGAACAATATTTGTTGAAGGAGGGCACAGAGTTTGATGTGTTTAGAGAGAGAAATGGTTTTAGAGGAGAAAAAACCTAACAAACAAACATTACATATAACATAACACAAACATGTGGAATGTTCTAATTTAAGAGGTCTTCCATGTTCTTCCACATCCCATAATTCACTTAAGTAACCACAAACAGACACAAAGCACTGCCATCATGGTCAGAACGGTCCCCATTAGAGGAATTTTTGTGGAGTTACATAAACTAAGCATGGGTGCAGCTCCAAGGTAGGTTAGAACAGACTCAAGAGAACAAAGGAGGCTTGGCATCAAACTCTGACAAAAGCTATAGACGACATTACATAATTGTCCTGGCAGGAAGTGTGGCTAAAGTAAACCGTCCTCATTTCCACTTCCTCAAAACAGACACCACAAATTATATCTTTATAATTGATGAATACAAACACCAGCTGAAAGATGTGTCTGTTTATAATTAGACAGAGATGGCAACCTATAGTCAACATTAAAAGAAATGTAAAATAAATAAACTCTTACCTGTAGTAGCGAGACTGCAGGTATGTTGAACATACAGCTTTGGAGACGTGGCTGGCAGAGCCAAAGTCAATGACTTTCACACGAAAAGGTTGTCTGACGGGATCTACCAGCATAATGTTCTCTGGTTTAAGATCTGCATGGATCAGGCCCAAACTCTTGAGCTTCTTCAGTGCAGTGGCCACCTGTTGCAGCACAGGCCTAATCACCTTCAGCGGCAATGGACTGAACTTGTTTTGCTTGAGAAAGTCGTACAGGTTCTGCTCCAACATCTCAAAAACCAGACATGTGTGACTTCTGTGCTGGAAACACTCGAAAGCCCGAACCAGGTTATGCTCCTCTGCATTCTCCCCACTCAGTCTGGCCAAGATGCTTACCTCTATTTGACCCTGGCGGGCATACGAGGGGTGGTTCTTTAGTATCTTTACTGCCACAATCTCATTTGTGCCTCGTTTCCAACATTTGACCACTTGACCAAACGTACCACGTCCTAAGAACTCCAGCACTTCATAGGTGTGCTTCATGGAGCACAACACTTCATGTTGGACCAACTGATAGTCACCATCGCCTGTGCCGTTCACGGCTCCTGTCCCGGTTCCCTTCTGCTCGGGAGGGGCAACGCCTACCGCGGTTGTGCTCCCGACATTTGTTGGCAACATGGCAGGTAGAGTCGAATGCTCCTCTACTATCTGCATGATGCTCTTGCTGTTTTCAAGCTCCTGCCCTTTGCATTTAAACCCACATTTTTGGGTTCCGTCGTCTGAATTCAAACCACCGTTCCTTTTCTTTCCTTCTGGAGCACCTCCACTGCTTCTACTACTACCTTGGCTGTTTTGGCCACTGTCTCCACTTTTTTCTTCAACTACAACCTCTGCTTTGGAGAAATACTGAAGTTTGCCCTCCGACACCACACGCTTGTATGGCGAAGAAGCCCTTCTGAGGAGCTCCTGTGGAGCTGATTCAGTCTGTTTCGAGAAGTCCTGAGCAGTGCTGGGTTTCTCACTAGTCAAAGCCTTGAATCTCAATAAAGGTATAATATCAGTAGGGTGTGCAATGCCTAGATTTACACCGACCACATAAGTGCGAGGGATCTTCTCATGGTAAACACAGCTGCTAGGATTGATTTTCTTCGCTCTGCAAAAGGCACTTGTCTGGGGTTGATAAACATATGGTGGGCAGACCGTAACCTGTGAGGCCATACCTATAATGGACAGAGGGGAAAGAAAACTGTTAGCCTGCATTAGTCATCCATTCACAGTTGCTGATTACATTTTTATAGTCATCATCTTTAAACAAAACCTCTGATTATATCAGAAGGTTAAAAATATGCAAAATTGTTTGTTCAATGAATTACATGATAAACATCAAGCAACAACAAAAAAAATACCACTAGGTCTTTACAAGAATGCATATACACCACATGAAGCACTGTGAACTGTCAGTTTTAACATTATTAAATTGTAAACAACAGACAAAATATTATTTTAAGAATTTTGCAGTAAAATAAAACATTTTGACTATAATTACTTACTATAAACGTAAAATTACAAAAACAGTTGTTACAATTTCTTCGTTTTAAATGCTCAACAAATGAGCATTCACGTACAAACTGTCTGTCTTTATTAATATTAATAAAAAAACACTGCAATCAACACTAACAGAAATGTGACCATGTGAAGCAGCATTTACTATAAATACGAAACACTAAAAACACAAGCTGTTTACGTGTAATCAAACAGTGATATGATTTGCATGCATTTATTTATTTAAATAAAATCACCAAGATGAAATAAATCAGCCAAATTAGCATTTTAATTCTACTCTGATATTAAACATACACCCCTAAGGTGCGTGATGATATGTTAGCAGCTACAGACAATTTTACCAATGAGGATTAGCCGTCTTAGTTTCACGGGAGACAGACTACTTATACTGGCACAGCATATGGCACAAGTTCAGACACGAGGACAGGTGTGGCTCTATAACACACCCACATACTAACTCTCTTGTACACTTGTAAGCCAGCTAACGCTCTGGCAGACAAGGCAGGATTGCATATTGAGGTTATAAAACATAAAAAGGATGCAAAAATGTCACATTGCTTCTTGGGGAATGCATATCTGATGGTTTCCGCTGTTATAAAAGGCCTCATTCATTTGTTCTACCATAGCAAAATGTAAACACCACATGGTTCCGAGTTTGCAATCAGATATTCAACTCAACAGCTTTAAAAGGACAGTCCCATCTGGAGGAGTGTTTTTATGAGGTCTGTCCTAGAGTGGAGTAATCCCCCCCAGTAGCAGGGAGGCACCGGCCAAGGTGTTGGGTTTCAGGTCTCTCTCTACTGTTTTCAAATGCAACTGCCTTCTGCTATAAACAGGTGGCAACTGACCTTTTCTCATGTCAAGACCTAATGGGGTTAGGTGAGAGATAATACAGGGAAAACACCTGTTGATTCTGCAACTGCTTGGGCTATAAACATTTAATAGCAGGAAACGATTGGGAAGTAAACTTTACTGAAATGACAGGTACAAATTTTCCCAGTGATGGAAAGTGATAACAATGAGGTACTTTCAATTTATGACATGGAATGTTATTTATCAGTACACTTCTTTTAGTATACAAGATGCAATGCAATGATAACATTGGATAATAAAGGCTCCATTTATTAACATTAGTAAATTAATTATAAAAACAATTTCAAGAATGTATCTAACTTAAAATGTAACCGCTGTATCTGTTAATATTTAATGAACCTAAGCGAACCCTGACACTGTCTTTAACCATGTTGTAAATATTAATAAACGCTACCAATTTAATAAGTAAAAAAAAATGTTTATTCTTTATTTTTGTTTTACAAATGAAGTTAAAAATGTCCATACTTTTTTTAGTGATATTTTACAAATGTCTAATGTTTCATACTTATTCTGACCGGTTCCAAATAAAATACAGAAAAACACATGTAAACATACTAATAGGGGTGGGCAAATTGGCCTAAAATCAAAATCTCAATTAGTTAAACATTTTAACTTGATTACGGTTAACAAATGATTATTTTTTTTATTCATTTTATTGCCCTTATAGTTTACTGACAAGTTTTGTAAAGTAAATTATAAGTGGGAGATTTTTAAATGGTGTATTACTTGATTTTTTAAAATAATTGAAAGAAACACAAACTAGGCATAGGATGATAACCAGTTTCAAGGTTTACCGCAGTTTGGAAAAGTCAAGGTTTTAATACAGCTAAAATGTTCTGTTATACCTATCCTAAGGTTTATGCAATTTTTTATGTATTTTTTATTTGTTGTAAAGAAATCAGTGTTTTTGAAACTATTGAAGACAGCAGAAATCAATATTTTTTTTTACTATTTAGCCTGACATGTTTACGGTTCCAAAATACTATAAATGTTTCTTCAAATTAAATAAATTGCTCAAGGAGCAAAAGTTTTTTTGTTTGTTTGTTTTACCCAGACTTTTAAAAATAACTTATTTTAGAGCAGTAATTGCAATACCGTGATACGTATTGATAGTATTTTTATCCGATGTTATCATACTGTCAGAAACTTATACCGGCCCATGCTTAACGCACACTATCTACCATTTATGATTATGTACTGACAATCAATGTTGAACAACTGAAATTAAAACACACATTGCATAAAACAAACTTTTCACATAAAAAAAATATAAATAAATAACTTTCACTTTTGGAAAAAAAATTATATTATTTGAAAATAATCATATTAAAAATAGAAAATAAACAGTATATACTCTAAATAAAATAACTCCATAAATAATATTTTAAACAGTGCATCTTCTGTAAATAAATATTTTAATGTAAATATTCATTTTAATGTAAGGGAAAATATGCAGTCTCAAGGCATCTCTGGTACAGCTTCCAATCATCGTCAATGTAATGCAAAGAAAGGCTCAAGAATAGGTCCATCGCCCTACTTTTCCAGAGATCAGACGTGGCTGCAAAGCCTTGACTCCAAAACATGAAAGTAATCAGAAAAATTGACGTGGAAAATTGATCGATTATAGGTTCTGAACGTTGATTTTGATTACTTTTCTGTTAATCGCCCAGCACTACATACCAATTATTGTTTTGTGTTTGATTACAAATGATCTCTCAATATATACACATATATATTACAAATTTTATCTCGATTATATATATATATATATATACACACACACACATACATACATACA
>CAIGQZ010033231.1:6453125-6471412 GCA_903798205.1 Danio tinwini
ACACACACACACACACACACACACACACACACACACACACACACACAGTTGAAGTCAGAATTATTAGCCCCCTGTTTATTTTTCCCCCAATTTCTGTTTAACCGAGAGGATTTTATTTATTTTTTCTGCATTTCTAAACATAATAGTTTTAATAACTCATTTCTAATAACTGATTTATTTTATCTTTGCCATGATGACAGTAAATAATATTTTTCAAGACACTTCTATACAGCTTAAAGTGAAATTTAAAGGCTTAACTAGGTTAATTAGGTTAACTAGGCAGGTTAGGGTAATTAGTCAAGTTATTGTATAATGATGGTTTGTTCTGTAGACAATTGAAAAAAAATACATATAGCTTAAAGGGGCTAATAATTTAGACTTTAAAAAGTTTTTTTTTATTTTTTTATTGCATTTACTCTAGCCGAAATAAAACAAATATGACTTTCTCCAAAAGAAAAAATATTATCAGACATACTGTGAAAATTTCCTTGCTCTGTTAAACATCATTTGGGAAATATAAAAAAATAAATAAATCAAAGGGGGTTTAATAATAAACTTATTTAATGAAATAAGCTTATATCCTGCTTACCGAGGCTGCATTTATTTAATCAAAAATACAGTAAAATTTGTGAAATGTTATTACACTATAAAATAACTCTTTAAAAGTAGTTTATAATTTAGTTTAATAATTTATTCCAGTGATTTAAGATGAATTTTCAGCTTCATTACTCCAGTCATTACTCAGAGTCACATGGTCCTTCAGAAATCACTCTGACATTAATTATTATTAATTATTATGATTATTATAATTATTGGTGGTAATAAAAAAATAATGACTGGAGAAATAATTTAATGTGAAACTACATACAATAAGAAAGCTATTATTTAAAATTGTAATACATTTTTAACAATTTATTTTTACATTTAATAAATGCCGCCTTGATGAACCGAATAATTTTCTTTAAGACCACAAACTTTTGACCGGTTGTGTGAGATATATATATATACACACACACAAATTCTAAAATAATTTATATACAATGTCAATTAATATATGAATATGTAATTTGTAAACGTTTACTATATTCAATATTTAAAAAAACCTTAAAGTGGTGTACAGTGTAATAAGGGTATTATAACAAACTGTTTTATATTTATATTTAATTCTTTATAAATTATAATTTATTGCAAACCAATTTTGCACTAAATTTAAAGTTTTTTTACTTTCATTTAATTTGTAACTTTTATAAACTCATCTAATATTACAACGGAAATTAATAACAAAAGCTAGGGATGTCCAGATCCGATCAAGTGATTGGAAATCGGGCCCAATCATGCAGTTTCCGACTTGATCGGATTTGGACATTACCTTTTAAGTTGAGGTGCTATTTGTTTTTATATACATTTTTTCTCCTTTATTCTTTTTTTTATGTATTACAGAAGTATTGGATCAGGTTTCGGTATCTGTAGATACTCAAAATCAAATGACAGTGTTTTGCAGAATATTCTTTAAATACCTAAAATTAATTGAATATTATAGTCATATTTACTGACAAAACTTATCTAAAATAATTAATAAAATACTATGTAATAAATATTAAATCTATTAAAATACAATAAAAACATAAATTTCTATATTTGGGATTACAAATACCTAGAGATCAGTTTTAATTATTTAATTTGAACTATGCACCCCTGCCTTAAAGTGTAGAAAGAGAATTAGATAGATGGAAATCTCTTCCTATTTCATTAATTGGCCGGATAAATTATATTGAAATGACTGTGTTGCCAAAATTTTTGTTTGTTCCAGGCACTCCCCTCTGTGTTACCAAAGTCTTTTTTTAAGGATCTTCTTAGAGGTATTTCTAGGTTCCTACTGAAAGTGAAAGTACCCTGGGTAAAATTAAATTCACTGTTTATGCCTTTACAGAATGGTGGATTCAAACTGCCTAACCTTTATTTATATTATTGTGCAGCTCAGTTGCACATTGTTTGGATCTGGCAATCAAAATGCATTTCCCCTCCTGCTTGGTGACAATTAGAAGAGGCCCAAATACAGAGTATAACTCTTGCTGCAATACCTTTTGTTTCTATAAACTAAAGAAGAAATTGACCTCTAACACACTAATTGTTGGTACTTCTAAACTGTTACAAACCTCAGAAAAAAGATGAAATGCAAGCAGACTATGTTCAGATCCACTGCTTTTTATAACAATCTTTTTGTACCCCGTTCTTAAAGATGGCATAGCCAAACAGTGGTATGATCAAGGCATCCAAACCTTTGGCGAATTTTATGAGGATACACTCATGTCGTTCGAGCAGCTCCAACAGAAATTTGTCCTTCCTTCTAAATTATTTTTTAAATACCTACAAGTTAGACACTATAATCAAACCCAACAAGGAGGTTGTTTATTTAAACCTTCGCTTTCACCTCTTGAGGCTATTTTGTCATAGACTTAAAGTGCTCATTCACAGATGACGAATGGGAAACAATATGCGAGAAAGCGCAGACGTTTTCTACCAATAGTCATCAAAGTCATCCAATTTAATGTGATGCAAAGAGTTTACTATACTCCAGTTAAATTGCGCTCTTGTAAAAGCTCCTACCCAGAGCTTTGCCCTAGATGTAAAGCAGATAAAGGGACTCTCCTACATATGATGTGGTCTTGCCCTGACGAAGAAGAATATTGGAACAAGGTCTTAGAGGTTATTGCCATAGTTGTAGGTACTAATGTGCCTAGAGAGCCTAGTAGGAGATACTACTTGATCAACAAAGCATTAATCTGAGATTTGTCAGACTAGCCCTACCAGCAGCCATAAAATGTATAACTTTTAGATGGAAGTAGAAGATGGTTTAGAATCCTTCCATATAGATTAAAGAAGTGTCATCTTATATGCCTTTGGAAAAAATTGTGTTTTGTTTGAAAAAGTGGCTAGATTTGTTTGTCAAATACTGGGGCTGCGTCATTTCTTACTTGGGTATAACAGGACAGAATGCTTAGAACTTGACTTTTATATGTTTCATTCATGGTTTATATGTGGCACTATGTGTTGGAGGTTTGGGACATGTATACGGCAGTATGTGTGGGGATAAAAGATGCATTTAGATTATTCTGTACTCTGTTAACTTGGAAAAAAACAGTAAACGTAATGTTTAAAAAAAAAAACACCATGTGGACATCATGGTGGCGCAGTGGGTAGCACTATCGCCTCACAGCAAGGTGGTTTGCTGGTTTGAGCCTCAGCTAAGTCAGTTGGCATTTCTGTGTGGAGTTTGCATGTTCTCCCCCATGCTATAGGCGAATAGGGTAAGCTAAATTGTCCGTAGTGTATATGTGTGAATCAGTGTGTATGGATGTTTCCCAGTGATGGGTTGCGGCAGGAAGGGCATCCGCTGCGTAAAACATATGCTGGATAAGTTGGTGGTTCATTCCACTGTGGCGACCCCAGATTAATAAAGGGACTAAGCCGAAAAGAAAATGAATGAATGAAAAACACCAAGCCAAAACGGTAAAAAAATTAAATCCAAAATCACTCGATTTTCTTTTTCTACACACCTCACGTCTTTTATTGACAGCCAGCATTCCTTTAAATAGAACCATTGGTAATACTGCACGGGTAAAACACGGGAGCAGAACAAAAGAAGTGCAGCTGGGTTTGTCTGGGAAATACATTTGCTTGTGAGGTGAACGTGTCTTCTGTAAAACATGCTCAATGATAGAAACAGTAACAAATGAAAACCAAGAATTTGTTCTTCAGATGTGCTCCAGATGTCTCATGACCGTTGGAACAATATGGTAAGAATAACCAGCAGGTTAAAACGTAATATTAAAGAGAAATATCGGTGGCACTTCACAAACTAAGGCACCAGTCAAATGCTGTAAATCTTTTCCCTCACACTGGTCTAAATGAGCTGGATAAACCCGTGGAGGAGGTCGAGACACTAGCAAATGCTCAAACAATGTGGAAGTAAATTCTTTATATTTATATATGCATTTTGTTGTCACTTTAATGCTCTCCTCAATTACATTTCAGCACTCTATTCTAACAGTTATCAGTCTTAGCCTAAAGCTTTAGGCAATTCAAAAAGTCTCGATACATTCATAAATAGTCCCTGATATACAATGTCATTTGAGGAGGTCAGATATCGCAGTCATTACATATTGTTTAGTGCTAGCATGTGAGTACATATGCGTTAATTAGCCGTTTCATAGACACTACAATTGGTAAATAGCTACAGAATGTGAAAGCCAGGACAACTAGCGGTGAGTGTTATGGATTGGTTGGTTAATTGATTTTATATTCGCACATTCTGTCTCCTTCATAAAATCATTTCAGAAATGTGTTCTAAATAGGGAAATCATAATAGCAGCCAATGACTAACAAAGTACAACATTGTTTGCAGTCAAATAAATAGTGCCAATGTTGTTTTGAAGTCATACTTACAATCGATTTCAGACCGAATATTCAAAGTACCATGGTAAACAATGAACAAACTGTGCGATTATAAAACCAACTTTACCTCAATGTTTTGTCTTTACCACTGTTTCGTTTACCCATCCAAACTTCCCTCTTGCTTCAGAATGTCTTGGAGGATCTTCTGGTAGAATGGAGAGTAAACTAGCTTGTTGAAGGTTATCAAGCGCCCCAGTTTAACGGCAATCTCCTCTAACTCTTTGCTGATGGGGGTCAGGCCTCCAGGGAGAGCTGGGACAGTCCGGTTGGCGCTCAACTCCAGGAAGCCAAGAAGGTACGTCTGGATTCTGGAGTCTAATCGGGAAAAAGTAAAGCAGAGTTTTAGATTAGAAACACAAAATAATCTGCTTACTGCTTTTTGGGTTATCCAAAAACACAATTCATAAGAGGTGAAAATCTTCAAAGCCTCAAGTTACTAATAGTGAAAATGGCATAATTAAGTAGATTTGTACTTTTATTTATGCTTACTGAAACAAAAAACAAAACAAAAAAACTTTTTATAAACACTTTTGAACTATCATTAGTCTATGTTGAAAAAGTGTAACGGTCAGGTTCTGAAAGTACAGTGCATCTGCAAAGTATTCATAGCGCTTCACTTTTTCCACATTTTTCTATGTTACAGCCCTATTCAAAAATGGAATAAATTAATTTATTTTCTCAAAATTCTACACAATACCCCATAATGTCAATGTGAAAAAACATTTTTTTTTAAATGTTGCAAATTTATAAAAATAAATAAATAAATAAAATAAAATCGCATGTACATAAGTATTCACAGCCTTTGCCATGAAGCTCTAAATTGAGCTCATGTACATTCTGTTTCAACTGATCATTTTTGAGATGTTTCAGTAGCCTAATTGGAGTTCACCAGTGGTAAATTCAGTTTCAATTCAAAAGGCACACACCTGTCTATATAAGGTCCCAGGGTTGACAATGCATGTCAAAGCACAAACCAAGCATGAAGACAAAGGAATTGTCTGTAGACCTCCAAGACAGGATTGTCTTAAGACACAAGGCTGGGGAAGGTTACAGAAAAAATTTCTGTAAAAAAAGTTAAAGAAAACTTTTCTGAAGAAAAAGTTGCTGCACTCTCCACCTGGAATTCGCCAAAAGGCATCTGAAGGACTCTCAGACCATAAGAAACAAACTTTTCTGGTCTGATGAGACTAAAATTGAACTCTTTGGAGTGAATGTCAGGCGTTACGTTAGGAGAAAAACAGGCACCGCTTATCACCAGGCTAATACCATCCCTACAGTGAAGCATGGTGGTGGCAGCATCATGCTGTGGGGATGTTTTTCAGCAGCAGGAACTGGAAGACTAGTCAGGATAAAGGGAAAGATAAATGCAGCAATGTACAGAGACATCTTGAATGAAAACCTGCTTCAGAGTGCTCTTAACCTCAGACTGGGGCGACGGTCATCTTCCAGCAAGACAATGACCTAAAGCACACCGCCAAAATATCAATGGAGTGGCTTCACAACAACTCAGTCCATGAGTGGCCCAGCCAGAGTCCAGACCTAAATCTTATTGAACACCTCTGGAGAGATCTGAAAAAGGCTGTACACCGTTGCTTCCCATTCAACCTGATAGGGATTGAGAGGTACTGCAAGGAGAAATGGGCAAACATTCCCAAAGACAGGTGTGCCAATCTTGTGGCATCATAAACAAAAAGACTTGAGGCTGTAATTGCTGCCAAAGGTGCATCAACAAAGTATTGAGCAAAGACTGTGAATACTTATGTACATGTGATTTTTCAGGGTTTTTATTTTTAATAAATTTGCAACAATTTAAAAAAAATCTTTTTATCACATTGTCAGTATGGGGTATTGTGTGTAGAATTTTGAGGAAATAAATTAATTTAATCCATTTTGGAATAAGGCTGTAGCATAACAAATTGTGGAAAAAGTGAATCGCTATAAATACTTTCCGGATGCACTGTAACAATTCCTTTCATTGTTCACTCTATAGAGTGTAAAATCTATAGATGATATAAGGAAATAGTACAAAGAACAGTTTCATCCACACTAAAAAAATGCAGGTTTCAAAAACTTCAGCACAAATTGGGCTAAGAAATAAATACACATCCGAATTAGCAATTGAAAAGCAACCAACTTGAATTATCAGAGTTTAGTTTAAATGCATGTTCAAGTGTATTTATTACTATGGTAGTTTAATACCATATTCTCATACTATTTTTGATTTACTATGTAATTAGTAATTTACTAATTCATTTACTTTACTTTTCTTCTATGCTTGAATCTCATGTTAATTGTTTTGTATATCCAATGTAAAAAGCTCTGTGTACCATACATCTGTAAGTAAATCTGGAAATGTATGTAATAAAACTCTAAATAAAAAAATAAAAACAGACTTACTGTAAACTTTAAAAAAGAAATTGTGTTTAATTGCAGAGTTTATGAAGAATATATTACCCATGATGCTGTACACGGTACGCTCAAGTGTCACCGAGCGTCATAAAAAGATTCTTTGCGCCAGACATTTAAATTAATTTGCTTTGGATTATGGGTATTTTCAAGCCATTGAGTCAACACTTGTCGTTGCAGTGCATTGTGGGATTGATTACGTGCACTTCTTAGTGCCCACTATGATTTTGGACACCACTACCAAGCGGCAACCTCCCGCTCTCCCTCGTGAAGCTAATACGGAAGTAACTGAAACAGCAATTCAGTGAAATTCTGCTAGTCCTGGCTCCATAATAGAGCAGATTTCTATTAAGCCCACTGTTAAAATGGCCAAATTTACAGAAGAAAAAAAGGTGTTTACAGCCTGGTACAAAGAATGATTTTGGTTCATATAGATAATATTACCCTTCATGACAACTGTGAGGGGGGTGAATGTTTTTATAACTCATCCGTTTTGTTTATATTAAGTTATATTAAGTCTGCGTAATTAAGTGACAGCTAGGTCTCGCTGGTCGCCGTCACTTCACCTCAGCTAATTCCGGCTGATTAGCCGCTGAAGTCAGCATATACATCGTATTTTTGTTTTGTTTTATGTGGCTTAAGTCAGTCAGTTGCTTTTTGGAATTATTTCTTACAATTATCAAATGATATAGCATGCTGTGTGCACTGAATCATGCTCACAAACCATTCGAGTGGCCTCCATTTCCCAGATAAGTGAAATTATATACTTAAACCATCTCTATAAATGAATTTGTTTTAAGATCATTTATATTTTTCTTTAGAACTTGAATGCACTCCTTAATCTGGCAGATTGATTAGCTGTAGGCTATTGAACGGTCATCTGAAATGTTGTCATATAGTGTTATGCCTGGATTTCGTAAATAGCCTTGCATTTACTAACATAAAATATATTTAAAGTATTTGGTATACCATGTCCATATCTTTACAGTCTATGACCTCTACAAATGGCTGCTTCCACAAATAGTGCACTATTTAAGAGTATAGGAGGGCGATTTGTGAACACGTTACTTATACTATTTATACTTACATACTGTATTTATGCAAATTAGGTCCACTTTAACGTGATTGGGATGGGACGATATGTAAAAGCGCGCTAAAGCAAACTCAAAGTTGACTCAGAAATGTTCATAATCACTGAAAAGAGAATTACCATACATAGAATTGTTTTTCCCCATTCCTACACTTTAAGCCAAGAATGGGTTAACCTACCAATGACCTTGCGGATGGGGTTGTCTGCAGATTTTGCTGCTACAATTTGTCCTTTCAAAGTGTTCTCTCTGTCAGAGGAAAATGGGGAAAAGCCATGCTGAGACAAGCATCCTCTGAGCTCCAAACATAATTTCTCTGCTACAACGGAAAAGGTTTCATCCTCTTTGAAGGACCTGTGAGAGAAAAGTATGTTTTTTTGTTTGATTGTTTGTTTGTTTGTTTGTTTTAAGATGTGAGGCATTAGAAAAAAAAACACTTCAATAAAGGACTATGTATATACTTACGGAGTGTGCATCTCTGCTAACAGAATCTTAATGGTTTTCTTCAGTCTTTCCATGAGGCCCGGGAGTCCAGAAATGGCTTCTCCTGCACCGTTATACACGATGAGCAGGACTGATGCCACCAATGCCAGCTGTTCTAGCTCCTGCTGCATCTCCTGAAATCTGCCCTGATCCATGAGAAGAGTCTGGGCAAACGCAGAAGTGAGAAAACAGAGGAAAAGGGTAAAATAGCAAGAATTTTTTTGAAAACTTAAGGTTGGCAGATTGTTAGATTCTTGTAACTGTATTTTGTAAGTTGGTTTAATTTAATTTTAAAGATTTTTTTAAACCCTTATTAAAAAAAAAATGTTTAACGACTCGTAAATGTGACTATATCACATTTTTCTTACACTTTTAAAATATGTGTGCACATCTTAGCCATTATTTAATAAGAAATATGCAAACATATAAATAACAACTTATGAATAATATAAACATTTATGATCAATAATATAATAATCATTTAGCTTATTATTTGCATATTATTTAAAACTAAGCAAATATATAAACAATAATACATGAATACAATGTATAAACTGTATGGACATACAGTACATATAAATAATAATATAATGTATAAAATGAAAATAAATTATAATATATTAAAAAGGTGATCCACTACAATATCAATAATACCGTTTAGCTGATGTGTAATGTAGCTGTGTGAACATAAACAACATCTCTGAATGCAAGATGCTCAAAGTTCATTGCAAAGGGAGCCATTGGCTTTTACAGAGTTAGCTTAGCAAAGCCTACAGTAAATGAAGTTTGGAGACTACAAAAAATACATCCGGGCTAGTGATATCACAAGGGCTTCCAGTTACATGCATTCACCTAGCACACACACCCCGCGCAGCAAAGGGGCGTGGCCAGAGGCGCTGTAATATTATAGCAGAGAAAGCTAAAATGCTGTCCAAATGCTGCTATTTCCATGAAGCTTCCTCTGTTTCTGTATTTAGGCTTTCAAAGGACACAACACAAGAGAGAAGTGCTTACAATTAAATTTAAATTTTGTTCCAGAGAATTATAAAAAAAACATATAGCTAGCATTTGACAAAGGACAGCTTCCAGAATCTCTCTCAGTTCAGTGCTGGATTTGGTTAAAAACTCCTCCAACAGACGAAGCGATGGATTGTGAGCCGCAACTGGTAAGTGTTTTTATTTGTTAAAATTTATCTATTATATGCACAGTTTCTAGTTTTAAAAGGTTGTTGTAGCGAGGACGTAAGCAAGGATGTAAACAATGGGAAATGCTGTGTCTCTCTACGCAGACGCTTTCCCTGTGTTCTACATTTTTAAAAAATGAACTCGCAAAAGATGAGAACGTTTCATATTACTTACACATGCTTATTCCGAATATATGTTCAAGACACTTGTATGTGAAAGATTTTATTTTAGAGAGCAGGCGTGAGCTGTGTGCTCTTCATTTTTCTGTCTGATTCAGGCAGCTAACGCTGCTAACAGCTACTTTGACTGACAGTGTTTACACAGCGCAAAAGCATAAGCTTATAGGGGCGTGATGTGGAGCCTATTTGCGAATCACAGCACATTATGTTAGCTGACCAATCAGAGCCTCTTGTGGGCGGGTCTTTCAGAGGAACTAGAAAATAGGAGTCGTTTTCATATTAGCAGAGTAGCTGTATATAATCAAAGATATATGAAAAAATGACCTAATTTTCTACAAATGAAGCATAAGCACACATTGCTTTGCATTTTATAAACACAACCAAGCCTTAAAAAATATACTGTGGACCACCCCTTTAATAAGTAAAAAATACATCATTAAAAATAATATTTCAAAATACAAATAAGTTTTCTACAGAGAATATCAAAATAAACAAAAAAATAAAAATGGTAAACAATAATTTTAATATAGTTTAATAAAATACTATTAAAGCTTACTAAAAACTCTTTCTAAATATTACTTTATTTTCTTTGTTATATTGTAATTACTCGTAATTTACTATTGATCCATCTGTATTAGTTACACATGATCCATTTGTAATTAATGCTGATTAATGCTTTTGAAATATTTCTTATTATGCTCAATGTTGAAAAGGGTTGTTTACGTTGTACGCAGTCACTTTTATCAGTTTAATGCATCCATGCTGAATAAAAGGATTGGGTTTTTTTTACAAAACAATCCTGCCATCCTCAAACTTTTAAATGAAAGCATAAGCTGCATTTCTGAACAAATACAATGAATCGTTCAAATACTCTGTTATGACTCCAGTTGTATCATCCTGACAACTTGACAAATCAAGCCCTCAAAACATATCAAAATAACTTTTTTTTTATTAAAAACATCCACTTCATAAAACCAATGTATTGTGCAGGAACTACTTTTAATATTTTTAATTAATAAATCAATACGGCCTCAATCACTAACAATACATTACCTCAGGGAAAGACTCAGCATCATGGTCCCATTTTAACAGGCGTAAAAAGGCATGATTGTGTACAGTAAGGGCAAGCTGGGCAGAATTTGCTGTGCAAGTTGCTCCACCATCTATTTCTCCACCAGTTACATAATCTGCCGTGTCCTGGAGCCATTTCTTAGTCAAATCCAAAGCATCTGCAAACATGAATACATAACTGAATTAAAGAGATTAGCATTAAAGTTCAAGAAGCTTATCTACGCTTTTTTAAAAATCCAATGTTATGCCTGAATGACATAACATTTATTGTTTTTTTTTGTTTTTTTTTAAATAACTACTCTATTAAAGTAATTGATTCTCCTTACTTGGTTGTTTTTCAAGGAACTCCTGAAACTTCTTGCGCTCATATTCCACCGACTGCTGTAAAAGGTGAGGACGCAAACTGCTCACAGCGAAGTTGGCCATGTCGATCTTCATTTTGTCAAGCACTGCAAATATAGACCTGCAGACGTGTACAGATTGCATGATTTTAGGAGTTGAATTCATCTCACCTTCACCTTGATCTGTTTTGAAAGGTAGGTCACCCAAAAATGAAACTATCTTGTTAATTTTACTCATCCTCAGGCCTTCCAAGATCAGGGTGACCTTTTTTTTCTTCAGTAGAAAATTAAAGATTTTAGCTGAATAATCCTTGTTGAACCATTAAATGATGATACTTAAAAAAAATTTAACAACTTTCCTAGAGTTAAACATGAGTTGTAAAATTTTTTTAATTTATTCAGCTCATTTAGATCATTGAATCAGATTAGACCATTACCATTAACTTCCCTATTTAAAGCCTGACCCTTCTGTATTTATATTGTGTACTAAGACCAACGGAAAATAAAAAGTTTCTGTTTTCTAGGCTGCTATTCATTAAATAAAGTAATAATTTTAATTAAATAAATAGAGGTAATTATATTGTAAATAATGTTCAGTTTCTTGCACAGACCAGTCTGGTCAGGAGCCATGGGTTTTCTGAAGTAAATCTGCAGAGTTTTCTTATTTCTGCAGATTTTTTGAGCGCATCATTCAATCTATTTGTTTATGTAAATGTTAAAAGTGTGTAAAATGCATATATCACTTTTTATAATAATGTCAACAACATTGATTAATATGCAAATGTGTAGATGATTAATGTGGAATACAATTTGTAAAACAATATATGCCTTTGAGTAAATGTATTATATGAGAGAGCTACTGGTTTAAATTGTATTATCATTGTTTACCTTAAATAAAGTTAACAAAAAGTAAAGAGTTATAAATAAATACATTTTTGTATTATTATTTTATGTTAGGTTTTTAGCTCTTATATCCTCACAATAGTTCTGCATAAATCTTTAGATTTAGAATTAAAATAGATAAAATACAAAAAAGTAATACAAAAAAAAAAAATAATAAATTAAAATCTACAGATTCTGTCCTGCCCTGGCCACTTTTGTTTTAAGTGCCGGTTACTGTTGACTTGCATTTTATTAAAATCACAAAGAACTATTGTTTCAGTTAAAAATCTTAATGTTCTACTAGAAATCAAAGTCCCATATTTGTTGAACGAAATAGAGGGTGATTAATATCAAATTTCCCTTTTTGTGTAAACTGTCCCTTTAAATGACTTACTTAAAAAGGGGCACGATGTCAGTGATTTGCCGCAGCTGTCTGATGTCTTCATCGCGGCAGGGTGCGCAGAAGGTGCCCATCATGTCAATAATGAACTGGGCTACTTTACTGATATCCAGAGCTCTGTTTTCAGCTTGCTGCTGGATCAGAGAGAGGTCCAGAGCCTCTTCAATTTGCCCTCTGAGACGGCTTTGGCCTGGCAACAGAAAAGACAACAGGGTCTGGAGAAAAAAAAACAAAAAACAAAAAAAAAACAAGGATTTACTGGTGTTGTTTTTTGTTTGGTCATTTTGTTTAAATATATTAACTATAGGTGGGTTCTGCCGAACGCATTCAGAATATGTGTGCTACCCAAATAATTACTAAAAGTAAGTCTTTAAGAACGGGTTTCTCAAGCCAGGTGGCGCATTAGACCAGGGGCTCATCTCCTGTTTCCACAATACATCACAAACTGCTTGAGAAACTGTTCCACTATGATAATTGGTGATGAAAATAAATTATGTTCAATAAGATGTACTTGTGTTTACGAACTGAAGTAAACACCACGATCAAACTATTACCGTCATGTAGGCCTTTTCACCATATTTTCCGACAAGATCCACACACACAGCTGTTAGTAGGACCGCACGTGCGCACGCGCGCACGCACACACACACACACACACACACACACACACACACACACACACACACCGAAATGTGGAAGTTTTTTCTGTCTATTTGTCGTGCGTTATTAAATTCCATAACACTCTCACCAGTCCTTACACCTTATTTGCATCTAATACCCCAGTTTGTCACAGGGGCATGAATTAAATGTTCATGAGTGAAGGTGAAACTGCCGAACTGCAGTTAAAGTCACCCAAAGTTACAGACATTTTAAGCACTATTTTTAGCTGAATTAGCTTGTCAGATGGTCATCACAACCACACTTTTTGCTGTACTAAAATTATTTCCTAAATATTTAAAATAAAGAAATATGACAAATATTTAATTTTAAAATACAAATTTATTACATCTTATATCATTAGAAAAAAAATCTGTTAAAAACTGTAGCCAATTGTAATTTATTAGGCAAATAACAAACTGACCAGCACATTCAGCTCTCCTCAGTCAAAATGTGGCCATTTGAATAATAAAAAAAATCTAATCATAAAATAAAATAATACTAATAATAATTTAGAGCTTCACAATATTTGCAGCCAAAAAAGTACATTCGAAAAATCTTAAATAACAACAATCGTCAAAATAGTATTCAAATTTATTTTATTATGGGCCGCTTTTGGTGCTTCACACTTTTTTCTTGCTCATGTTTTTTTCAAGAATAAGGTCCAAGATTTAGAATGAAAGTTACTTGTCAAATGTTTTTTTTTTTTAAAACAATACAGTATTGAAAGATGAATTTGCTTATGTCAGATGTTTTCTTGCACAGCTGGATGTTGGACTCTTGAAAAATAATTGTTTGCATTGGCCAAAACTGATTAACTGAAGGCACACCAGGATTTTGCTTAGTCTTAAAGCATTTTTGATGGGTTATTTTTACCATTTATGATGGCATAGCAGTCAAAATAGGACAAATGAGCTCATAAATGGTACAAATTCTGGACCTTTGAAAGTGAGGGGTGGGGTCTTTCAAACCACCCGAACCCCCCTAGCTACGGGCCTGGGTTATCAGGCCAACACGGTAAAGGAAATATTGTTTGTATATTAATTTCGTTATCTGATGTCCTTTTCATTATATTGTGTGTGGGAAACTGATTATTTGTTTGTTTGCCTTTAGTTTTCACAGTGTTCAATAAATAAAAATGCATGGACATAAGTATTTGGGAAGCATGGACTTTTAATAATTGGCGGGTAGTTACTGTCTCTACACTGAATATATATAAAAACATTAAAGTTAACATAAATTACATTTTACTTGATTTTAATGTGCTTTAATATAATTTCTACATAACCTCAAATTTGTACATTTAATTTGATGGGAAATTGATATGTTTAATAAGCTAAATAATAATGAGTAGACTTGGATTCTGTACTTACCTCTTTAATTTCACCAACCAGTGTAATAGCGTGGCTGTACCGAGGTGGGTCCTCATTCAGCTGCGACTCAAGGGAATCCCAGAATGCTTTGTGCATCAATTCTTTCACCCTTTTCTCCAAACTGAGTATACAGGAACAATACGATCAAGCAATACCATCAAATATTATTAGCCAAGACACAATGAATAGCCCTCCTGTGAACTTTCCAACACATATTTAAACAATGGCTTTAAAATCTAATGTCTAATAACTAGTTAAGTTTGTCTTTGCAAATGACGGCTACTTAATATTTGACAAGATACTAATATTCAACGATTTAAAGTGTAATTTAAAGGCTTAACTAGGTTAATTAGGTTAAGTCTGCAAGTTTAAGCTTAATTAGGAAGGTCATCGGACAACAGTGCTTTGTTCTGTAGCCAATCTAAAAGTATATATTTCTTAAGGGGCTAATAATATTGACCTTAATTTTAAAACTGCTTTTATTCCAGCAAAACTTAAATAAATAATCATAATAATTCTCTAGCAGAACAATATTATTTGAAATAGTGTGAGAAATGTCTGTTAAACACGGTAAATATTTAAAAAGAATTACAATTTCACAGGAGGACTAATAATTTTGCATTCAACTGTAAGTAAAACATCAATTTGGATGGTAAAAGTATAATAGCACTGCAGTAATTGTTATAAAAGTTTTAGAATATAGTTGGTCATATTCATATTTCAAATGTATGGGTTAGACCACTTAGATCACTGTTACATTATCATGAAAAAAATGTACGAAGTCTATCACCTTCCCTCCTCTGGCTCAAAAGGTTTGACTTGAAAAGCACTATTCATCACGATCTCATGAGCCAGTGCCATATTAGTGACTCCTTTGGCCGTTTCCATCAGCTCTTCCACTGACACGAATCTGGGTGGACTGGCTGTGAGGGTTTAAATGTAACATTATCATTGGTAAACTTCAATTCACCTTTTTTTAAAGAGACATTCACCACCTAAAGAATAAAAATTGCTGTTAATTGACACCCTCACTCCATCTGATATATACTGTAGGTAATCATTTATATTCTGCAGAACATTAATGAATGTTTCATTCCCAAAATGTGTGTCAATGGCTACCTTCACATTAAGAGTCAAAAACACAAATAGGCACCACAAAATTAATATTTGTGGCTCCTGATGATATACTGAGATCTAACACTGAAAAAACATTATGGGTTCCACACAATTGATTTGTGTTGGGACAACATGAAGGAATTAAGGTAATTTATTAAATCTAAATCAAATTTAAGTGGATTGAACATAAAACGATTAAGTTGTTGCCAAAAAAACCCTCAATATTTGTGTTTCAGCTTATTTTAAATAAGTAGTTTCAACAAGCAGCAAACAATCGGTCAGGAAAATCAAGAGCACTGGCCTAGGCCATAAATTTAGGGTATTAATGCTATAAATAATGCTCAGATTCTTGTATAGACAGATAGTATAGTTTCACTTCACAAGACTTCAATGCATCAAGAACCATGTGTATTAATTTTGTATTGCCTATATATATATATATATATATATATATATATATATACACACACACACACACAAGAAACGGAGCATTATTTATAGTATTATTACCTTAAATGTATAGCCTTAACAAGTGCTCCTGATTTTCCAGACCCATTGTTTGCTGTTTGTTGAAACTACTCATTTAAAATAAGCTGAAACAACACAATTACTGACTTTTTTTTTTGGACAACAACTTAATTGTTTACTTAATTGACTGCTTAAGTGACAACTTGAACTATGAAGAAAAAAACAATTCACCTACATCTTAGATGCATATTAACAGAAAATGTTACATTTTGTGTGAACTGTCCCTTTAGTCAATAGACATTTTTTTCTTCTTACATTGAGGGGTGAGTCTGAGAGGACTGGGAGTGTTTCTTCTAATCCTCTTCCGGATCATCTCTTCTGATGATTCCACAGTGTTTTCTATCCCATCCTTGTCAATCTTGCTCTGCTCCTCTTTGGGGGACTCGTCAGATTCCTTGGGCATCTTCTGCTAAAAACAAAGAATCACAAAATGTCTATTATATATTTCTTTTTCAGACCACAGCATCAGCTGCTCTTGTCCAGTCAGGCACTAAAATGCTCACACTGAAGTCTTTCTGGCAACTGTGCGACAGCAAACTAAGTGTGAGGTTGTTTTGTTTTTTTAATAAAGCAAAGGGAAAAGACTAGAGTTATTTTAAAGACAACGAACAATGGTTCTATAGTACCCACACCGTTTATTAGTCACAGCCAGCACATTCATATATACATTTCATTAACTCGCTGGCGTTTTTGTGTTGATTTAGTTTACTGTGCTGTGACAATTACAACTAGTCTGATCTCATTACTAAAATCACTGATGCTCAGTCGCATCTGTCCGCAACATCCGGTAATTAATTTAGCCGAAACAATACAAACGATATTTTTCTTTGTATATTTTACCTGGGTTAATAAAAGCACCGAGCACACGACTAATATTTATTTTCACGCAGCTGCAATTCTCCACATATAATCAAATAGCAGACTCGATGTTTTGTTCTGGATGAATCCATACAACCTGATGCGTGTATTTACGGAAGTTCGGTTCACGACGATTCTTTGTAGTTTTTTCAGATGTTATTTTGAAATGGAATAAAGCAGTGTTATTGGAGTAAAGAACTACATTTCCCATTAAAACGAAACTTCCGCCATCTGGCGCATGTGCTTCGAAGAGGAAGACCTATTTAAAAAGGTTAATAATAATAATTAAAAATAAAAATGGGTTTATATTTCTTTATGCGACGGACTGCACGCTAAAATGTAAAAAGACATCTATAAAGTTTATTGCATAAAGACCCAGTAATTATGATTAGGGAAAACATTTAATTTCAATGATCTCTCTCATTATAGTTCTGTTTTATTCATTTATTCTCACATGAATTTACTTATTCCAATCATTAGATTTAATCTATTTTTATGAGTTAGTTTTAATCAAATATTTTATTATTATTATTATGTTTTATAATTATTATATTAGTTTAAACCATAGTTTAAACAAGGAAGTATACTAATTTGTTATTTACCTAAAATTATTACAAATTTAGTTATTTAGCTAATTATATATATATACTTTTAAATTAATTATATATTTTTAAATGCCTTTTTTTCTAACTGAATATGTTATTATCGAAGTTATGTGTTCGACTGATATACAGTATTCATGTTCTATAAACTGTACACTAGGTGGCAGCAAAGGCAACATTTCTTACCGCCTGAATGGACGACAAACACAGGTAGGGCCAGCGGGTTTACAGAATGACATGATTTAAAACACTTTGGGGAAAAAATAGATCAATATTTGTATTATAATCTTCTTAAGTAACGAGTTTTGAGAGGAAAGTACACATAAATCCCACAATTTGTTTTCTTAGGTGAGATGTAGCCTAGCGTAATCTTAGCCATCCTTAACTAACGTTAAGCTTAAACGTTAGCCACATCAAATCCAGTCAGTGAAGAGAAAACATTCGCTCTTCTACGTTTTAAGTTCATATAAATATTTTAAATATTCTTATTAAACAATTATACGTTTTATTTTAACGTTTAACAACAAATTTTCGCTTTTTAGTTACTTTTGAGTAGAAATATGTAAATTAATACATTAATGTGAGGTGAATGTGATAGTTTAGCTTGTTCTTAGCAAAATAAAACAATTGCTCGTCGACGTTTTATGTATGTGTGTGTGTGTG
>CAIGQZ010033231.1:6481798-6500321 GCA_903798205.1 Danio tinwini
TATATATATATATATATATATATATATATATATATATATATATACACTTTAATTGTGTTATTTATTATTTTTAATATCTGATATCTGATGAAGTTTCAGGCACAAATCCGCATGTCTGAGGTTGAAAAGGTTGGTCACTTTATATTTTACTACTTTAATCTGTTGTACATAGCTTTACATTTTTATTCATATGTTTCTTCTTTAACAACAACTTTAGTTGAATATTAAAACATTTTTGAATTTAAATATTAATTAATCATCATCTGACTAAATGTTAATGACCTCTTAAAGGGTAAAAACCAGTTGGCTACTGAACTGAAAGACAAAGAGATCACGAGCCTGAAGGAAGAACTAAAACAGCTGCAGGTACACAAAATCAATACAATGACAACATACACTTACATGACCAGAGCTTTATGCTTTAGGGACATAAAGGTAAAAGAGTGGGAAAATGCATCTCATCTGACCCCATGAGTGGGGGTCTGTGTAGGTCTATTTGGTGTTGTCAGATAAATGATGTCACATGGGTGATGTATGTTTTCTCTTACGGACCATCAAACCCTCAGTTCAACCATTGGCCAATAAGGTTCCTTGTTACCCTTTTATTTTGCGATTGTAATTAGTTTTTAAAAAAAGTATAGAATTACATTAATAGTAATAAATAGAATAATGATTATTATATATGATTTGCATATATTTTATTTATAATAATTTTGTGTTTAATTTTTATTAAGCATTGTAGTTATTGTGATTTATTTTTGTTTTTTTATTTGGAGTCTAAAGTAAAATAATAATAATATTAGTATAATAACTTAAAATTAATTAACAAATAATAGTAATTCATGGATGTGCCATGGATGTTTCCATATTTATTAATATCATGCAATTATATTGTATTATTTTAACTAGTAAAGGTAATCTGAGCACTTGCTGTGTATCTAAACAGATTTTTGTGAAGTATTTTTGTATTCTCTGTTCACTTTTGTTACCAGTTGATCTACAGAATAATGGAAGATGTTAAAGTGATAACATACTGTAGCTAGAACATAATAGTAATTTTATCTATTAATATAATGTAATAATGTAACTTTTTATTTGGTAATTTAATTTGCACATTAACTGTAATATATACATTTTTGTTTCATTTGATTTCTAGAATTATGGAAGATTAAAATAATAAAAAATGCAACAAAAAAGAAGAAATAGTGTTATAATGTTTTTTTTTTTTACAATTTATTGTTTCTGTTTTCATTAACATGATGCAATATGGCATTATTTTATTTGTAATAGTAATCTGAACAAATTTTCTTAAAACACTCACATTGACATTTGGTTTATAGAATTATGGACAATTTAAATGTAATAAAACAGTCTAAAGTAGAAAAAAACCCCAATAATTATGCCAGTAATATGAATCATTCTAGTCATTGCTCTAATTTTAGTTAGCATTTGAATTAATATGATTTAACATTGTTTTTTAAAAATGTGCTTTGTAACTTTTAGTATAGTAAATCACTTAAACCACATTTCATTTTCTTTTCCTACTGTCTTGCAGTTGCTCAGGTACAGTTTGGAGAAGAAATTAGGCGAGCTGGTAAGGATTTCCAATTATATAAATTGTTGACAGAGGCAAGTGGGAGTGGGAAGAATTAAAGAGGAGGAACCGAGAGGGAGAGCGGATCATCAGGAGTAACGGATAGGGAGGCCGTGACACGTGAACCGCCAGCGCCGCTGTGAAAATACCACTATTAAAATATTTTATATCGAAGCCTCGCTCTGTTTAACCTTTCAATGGCGGAGAGGGGAATCAGTTTGATACAGACAATCAAACAGTAACGGGCTGCGCTTCACATAAAAGCCCCTCAGGCATGTTTTTGGAAGTTGACTCCTTATCTAGTAGAAAGCCGAGATGTTAAACAAAGGTCTTCAAACTCTCCGATGCAGTATATATATATATTTTTTGCAGAGGAACAAGAAGTGTTATTACTTGTAGAGCCGAATGGGGATATTTCTCTTCGAAGGGAGGACAATGTGTTTTTAAACTTTTCAGGAGCAAAAGCTGCAGCTGCAAACACAAACCAAAGACAGCCACCTGAACCAGCTGGGAGAGGTGGAGAGACGCTTCGCCGCCATTTCCAGACAGTGCGCAATGGTTAGACAGGCCCATGAGAAACTCGAACAAAATGGTATGGCTCAAGCAAATTAGTACCCACGATTAATTGCAAAACCCGCTTGTTAAGTTGTTACTAGGGCTGCACGATATTGGGGGAAAAGCATTGTGTTTTTGTGTCTGCGTTATATATATTGTAATATGAAAACTATTTCCCCAGATGACTTGAGTGTCCGCCATCTAGACTTGAGTCAAAACCCTTCTTTTTCGAACTCCTCCTACATCGTTTGGCAAATTTGAACTCAATTTGACTCAGATCGTCTTCAGACCATGTTGACCAAAAATTAATGGAATTTATGTTGATAGACAAATCTGTTGTCATTTAGCAAATGAGCAAACTTGATGTAATGCTGCCAGATGACATTATAGGTTGAATCACTGCAATGGTTTGACATATGGAAGCCAATCTTAAAAGTGTGTGATCTAGACCTGACATTGACAAAACTATGTCAGTTTGCGCCACCTTCTGAGTAATATTGACAAACAAATTCTATAAATAGAAATCATACAAATATTATCAAATGACTATTGAATAGTTTTGTCTATTGTCATGAGACTAGTCTTGCAGATTCCTTAAATCATACAGAGAACATTGATATAATTTATTTCCTAATTGACGCGACTTCCTGTCCACCATCTTAAATTAGTTAAAATAAAAATCGGTTGTTTTGAACTCTCTGTAGATTGTTAGTCCAATTTCCACCAAATTTGGCACAGGCCATGCTGCCTAAAAGTTATAGAATTTCCACATTACTCTGCAGCTTGTTGCCATGCTTGTTTATCATGTGGCTGTTGGACTGCTTGGCCTCGATAATTGCAGCTTGCAGCTATATTTATTTTTGTAATTAGGATGGCCTCTACATAAAGTGTTATATGCTTTGGATTGATAAATACAATAAAACAAGGACAGATAAAAAAAAATAGATCAGTAACATACAAATTAAATAAACAGTCCTTTATGTTTTTCTGAAAATTTTCAGAAATTGAATAATCAAATGTAAAATCACAGTGCATAGGTCTCACTCACTCACTGACTCACTTTCCTTCGGCTTAATACCTGATTTATCAGTGGTTGCCATAGCGGATTAAACCATTAATTAATCTGGCAATTGTTTTATGTGGCCTTTCCAGATCACAATTTGTATGTATAAAACAAATACATTTAATCTTTGTTAAAGCTACAAACATTATTGTTTCTTGCACCTGAATGCTCAAAATTTTTACAGGTCTTAAACAGAAAGTTCCCATTCACTTACACTCAAGTGGTTCTACACTTTTATGAATTTCTTTCTTCTGTTGAACACGAAACAAGATATTCTAAAGAATGTTGGAAAAAAGCAGTCACTGACATCCATAGTACATCCATCCATTCATTGTCTTCCGCTTATCCGGGGCCGGGTCGCGGGGCCAGCAGTCTCAGGAGAGAACCCCAGACCCCCTTCTCCCCAGACACATACTCCAGCTCCTTCAAGGGGGATCCCAAAGCGTTCCCATGCAAGGCGAGAGACTTCCAGCATGTCCTTGGTCTTCCTCCAGGGCCTCCTCCTGGTGGGACATGCCCAGAACACATCCCTAGGTAGACGTCTAGGAGGCAATAGATGCGTGAGCCACCTCAACTGGTTTTTCTTGATGTGGAGGAGCAGCGGCTCTACTCCGAGCTCCTCTCGGGTGACAGAACTCCTCACTCTAGACATCTAAAAAAAAAAACCCAATGGCTGCTTTTTTTCAACATTTTTCAGTTTATCTTCCTTTGTCTTCAACAGAAGAAAGAAACTTAAACAGGTTTGGAATAAGTTGAGGATGAGTCAATGATACCAGATTTTTTGTTTTTACTTGAGCTATCCCTTTAAACCAATGTTCATTCATTCATTCATTTTCTTTTCGGCTTAGTCCCTTTATTAATCTGGGGTCGCCACAGCGGAATGAACCTCCAACTTATCCAGCATATGTTTTACGCAGCGGATGCCCTTCCAGCCACAACCCATCTCTGGAAAACATCCACATACATTCAATAATTCACTATGGACAATTTAGCCTACCCACTTCACCTGTACTGCATGTCTTTGGGGGAAACCAGAGCACCCGGAGGAAACCCACACGAACGCAGGGAGAACATGCAAACTCCACAAAGACTTTGCAATAATGCCCAAATCACATGCATTTAGAACTGTGGTGCCTTGTCATCTAAGATCCCTACTTGACATTACATATCCTGAATATTGTGGTGTAGATGCAGAAATGATATATTGTGCAGCCCTAGTTATGACGTATAAAATAATGTTTCTGGTCCAAGCCTCAACTGATTTGATCCCCTAAAGGGTGTTTTAAGTCACGTTAAAGTGCATCTTATACAAAATCATGGTGTTCACTGCAGTCTCTAGACTGCATCCCAGACACTAATATTTTACTCATTTGCTTCAGCTTATTACCTTTTTTAATCATGGGTTGCCATGGTGGAATAAACCACTAGTTACTCTGACACCGGTTTTACTGGTGGATGCACTGTATTCAATGACTACACCCAGACACTCTCCAATTCATTAATCCAGTTCACCTATAGCGCTTGTCTTTGGACTGTGGGAGAAAGCAGAGAACTCAAAAGAAACGTAACATGCAAACTCCGCAGAGAGCATCCTGAGAAAGACATGCTAACTACTAACTGCCCACCAATATTTTATCGATTTTTAAAAAACAAATCAATGTCTGGTGAGCCTCGGCTGGATCAGTTGTCATTTCTGTGTGTAGTTTGCATGTTCTCGCCGTGGGTTTCTCCCGGGTGCTCCGGTTTCCCCCACAAGTCCAAAGACATGTGGTATAGGTGAATTAGGTAGGCTAAATTGTCCATAGTGTGTCCAATGAGATGGAAGGGCATCCATTGCGTAAAACATATGCTGAATAAGTCGGCGGTTCATTCCGCTGTGGCGACCCCAGAATAATAAAGGGACTAAGCCGAAAAGAAAATGAATGAAGAAATCAATTAATATCTGACCATCTGAGATTAGACATGAACATTAACATTTACGATGATTTTTAACTGAGGGTGTCATGGTGGCACAGTGGGTAACACGATCGCCTCACAGCAAGAAGGTTGTTGGTTTGAGCCCTGGCTGGGTCAGTCGGCATTTCTGTTCGCGTGGGTTTCCTCTGGGTGCTCCGGTTTCCACCACAGTCCAAAGACATGCAGTACAGGTGAATTGAAAAAACTAAATTGGTTGTAGTGTATGAGTGTACATGCAAGAGTGTATGGGTGTTTCCCAGTGTTGGGTTGCGGCTGAAAGGGCGTTCCCTGCGTAAAAACATATGCTGGATAAGTTGGCGGTTCATTCCGATGTGGCGACCCCTGATAAATAAAGGGACTAAGCCGAAAAGGAATGAATGAATGAATGATTTTCAACTGCATTAGTACGATTGCATATTAGTACGATTTGTTTGTCATTAAACCTTTGGACCCAGAAACTTATGCATGACGTCAGACATAACAAACATAAAAACACATGAATTTGTTTTTAATTCCATTGTAATATTGTTAAAACTGGATAATTGTAAATAAGCGGTTGCTTGCATGAGGATGGTCATTTGCATAAAACACGGACCTCATATGGGGGCTTTATGCACAGCTGTTCCTTTACAGCTCACCAAATATATTGTGCTTTGTATAGACAAGTGTGCTATTCTCAAAACCAGTTTAAGCATAATTAACATTTTTTTTAACACAGAGGCAGATTTCAGACCTATTTTTGCATCTAAATAAATTACAAAAGTGATTTTACATAGAAAGTAAATTCAATGCAAGTGTGTGGTTTTATGTTTTAATTAGCTTTTTGGAAAATGTGATGTTAGCATAAAACAAGATAAAAATTAAACAACACACTTAGTAAATGCAAATCTGGCTCTGAACGAATTTGATGCTAAAATACACCTTGCTTTGCATCAATGAATTGATTTGCTATTCAGCGAACATGAATTATTTTTCCATTGTAGGTGAATGCTAAATGAAAGCCTGTGTAGCAATGCCAAGCTTTTTTCCCTTTTTCTTTTTTTTCTTTCTTTTTTTTTTTTTTACAGTTGAAGAGGCCATGCGAATTAATAAAAAGCTCACATCCATCAGTGAAAAGCAAGAATCTACGATTAAAGCCTTGAAAGAGGTAAAAAAAAAAGTACTGAATCATTCTTGTACTACTCTTGATTTGCTTTGAAGTTGCATCACTTTGTCATAATTTGTTGCACTTTTCATATTTAGGATTTCGAGAGATGCAACAAAGAGTTGGTCACATTTAAAGTGTCTTCAGTCTGCAAACCTGGAGAGGAACGTTTACAGGATATATTAAAAGAACAACAGTTTCAGCAGCTTCAGCAGAAACTCTTTGTGGTAGAAACTTAAATATAAAAAAGTGATTTATGATATAAGTGAAACGTGTCTATAAAATCTTTATTTTTAGGAAACTGAACTTAATCAAAAACTGAGAACTGAAACTGCTAAAGAGAGGTCAGACAAGCAGGTAAAATCTGAAACTTTTTGAACACTCATTTAACAGAGGTACCAATGGATTGGTTAACACTCTGATCAATTGGTGTTTTGCGTGTGTGTGTGTGTGTTTCAGGAAGTAATGAAATCCCTCCAGCACAGTCAGAGTTTGCTGCAGACACAGACAGAAGCTCTGAGCCGAACAGAGAAGGAGCTTCGTGTACTCTGTGAGCAATATCAGGTCAGGCTTCCCAAAACCCAGGGTGACCGCGAGGTCTTAAAGTCTTAAAAAGTCCTAATTTTTTTAAAACATAATTTTAGGCCTTAAATAGTCTTATATTCAATTAAATATTGTGTTGTAGGTCTTAATTATGTCCAAGTAAAGCTACCCAATCATGTCCACACAATCACCAATAGTCCATCACACCCACAGCCATATCCATATCACCCTGCAGCCCAGGACCTGTTACTCACTGAAGCTAAGCAGGGCTGAGCCTGGTCAGTACCTGGATGGGAGACCACATGGGAAATCTAGGTTGCTGTCGGAAGTGGTGTTAGAGAGGCCAGCAGGGAGCGCTCAACTTATGCCCTAGTGAAAGTGAAGGGGACACTACACTGTCAGTGGGTGCCGTCTTTCGAATGAGACGTTAAACCGAGGTCCTGACTCTCTGTGGTCATTAAAAATCCCATGGCACTTCTTGTAAAGAGTAGGGGTGTAACCCCGGTGTCCTGGCTTAATTCCCTCTCTGCCCTTACGATCATGGCCTCCCAATCATCTCCATTCACCAAATTGGCTCTATCACTGTCTCTCCGCTCCACCTATAGCTGGTGTGTGGTGAGCGCACTGCTGCCGTTGCATCATCCAAGTGGATGCTGCACACTGGTGGTAGTGTGGAGAGACCCCCCCCCTCATAATTGTGAAGCGCTTTGAGTGTATGGCCATACACAATAAATGCCCTATATAAATACACATTACATTACATTACATCACAAAACTTTTTTTATACGTGTTTTTATTGCAAAGAGATACACAGCAGTTGTTAGACATTGTTACAGCAAATTCTCATTATTAAATTGCCTAAGCTGGGAAAGAAAACGAAAGCAACACATCTCTTTACATGATCTTCCATTAATACACAAACTATTTACAGAAGTAACCCATTAGAAACAAATCCTTAGTGTTTAGACCTGTTTAAGTCTGAACTTTAATTCATAATGGTTTAAAAAGGGTCTTAAAAAGTCTTAAATTTGACCTGAAGAAACTTGCAGAAACCCTGAAACCAATATTACTTTCAACTTAAATAACACATAAAAAATCGGCAACTCTTTTTAACAATTATTGTAAATGAAGTCAGGTATTTATATTTTTAAATGATTAAAATTTTTATTGTTTTTGTATGTTATTCAAAAATTTTTAACAATTACTTTTTGCATGATTTTATTTTCCCTATACACCATTTTTTATTTGTATACTGATTGCTTTGTACGCTACAATAGCCACAAACATGAACCTGGATTATAAATTAAATCCAAATAATGAATTAAATCAAAATGTAATTCACTTGTCCAGTAGATAAACACAGTTCAATATTTTTATATAAAATATTATATTATAAAATTAATTTGTTCATTTTCTTTTCGGCTTAGTCCCTTTATTAATCTGGGGTCGCCACAGCGGAATGAACCGCCAACTTGTCCAGCACATGTTTTACGCAGCGGATGCCCTTCCAGCTGCAACCCATCTCTGCGAAACACCCATACACTCTCATTCACACACAGCCAATTTACCTTACCCAATTCACCTATAGCGCATGTATTTGGACTTGTGGGGGAAACCGGAGCACCCGGAGAAAACCCAAGCCAACATGGGGAGAACATGAAAACTCCACACAGAAATGTCAACTGACCCAGCTGAGGCTCGAACCAATGACGTTCTTGCTGTGAGGCAATCGTGCTACCGACTATGCCACCGAGTCGCTCATATTAGAAAATAAATTTATTCATTCATTTATTCATTTTCTTTTCGGCTTAGTCCCTTTATTAATCCGGGGTTGCCACAGCGGAATGAACCGCCAACTTATCCAGCACATGTTTTACGCAGCAGATGCCCTTCTCGCTGCAACCCATCTCTGGGAAACATCCATACATACTCATTTACACTCATACAATACAGACAATTTAGCCTACCCAATTCACCTGTACTGCATGTCTTTGGACTGTGGGGGAAACCAGAGCACCCGGAGGAAACCCACTTGAATGTAGAAAAATCTGTAAAATTCTAAGATTTCATGTAGTTTTTATTTCTTAAGACGATCATCTCAATAAGGTATGCGTATTCAGAAGTAAACAACAATAGGCACCCAGTGCTCATAAAGTTGATTGAATGAACTGAAAATCACTTTTGCACATTTACAACACACGAAGTGCAACTCAATAATAGTAAGTGTGTTTAATGTCCGTTTACAGCCTCCTTCTCTTTTATTCCCCCCATTCCTCTATTTAATTCACTTAGTCATTCACTGATTAAAACCATTATTAACATGACAAAAGCCAACTGATTTGTATGGGCCTCTCCATCTGTTTAGAATCCTCTGTCCAGGTTAAATAAACACATAAAAATTTATCATTGCATTAAAAATTTTCTGGGTGATTAATTTCATTGCAGGCCCTTAAAACAGAACATGAATTGAACCAAGAGAGGACCAAAGAAAGAGAAGACAGCTTTGCTCGCATGAGAGATGAATGCCAAAATACAAAACTCACTTGGGAAAAAGAGGTGATGGCGAGTGCTAGAAAACCATCACTTTTCTGATAAAAAAAGATAAAAAAAAAAACAGATGATAATCAGTTTATTTGTTACAAGATATGCATTTAATTAGACATGTCTCTTTTTTAGTAAACTGTAATATTTCTTTACAAAAATGACTCTTGGTTCTTTTACACAGGTTCTTCGATTGCAAATGTCAATGAAAGCAGATCAAGAAGAGCTTATAGCTGTAAAAGAGGCATATAATCAACTCCAAGAAGAGCACAAGCATCTGTCTATAGCTGATCTTCATAAAGCTCAAGACATCCATTCCAACTTTGAGGTAAAATAAACACTTATACATACAAAAAACCAATGTAACAGGTTTGTGGATTAGACATTAATAAATAGGTCTTACTGTTTTAGAAAAAAAGACAAGTGTGATTTAATTATGATCTTTCATTACAGATTGCCTGGAAAAATCAAGAAAATTGTCTTAGTATAACATCTAATGAGATTAACCTTGTGAAGATGAGCAGTCTTCCCACAGATCTTAAGGAGAGTCATATTAGTCCTCATGATAACTCTGAACCAACGTGTCACCCTGATAAAGACGTTCCAGGTAAGAAAGAATGCAAATTGCCTTCTCTGGCCAAGCTTTGGCGAAACTATAACTAATAATTTCATAGAGAATGAAGTGCAGGGAGGTGGATACTGGAGTCTCTTTATCAAGAAAGCTTACCTGTACTTCTCATTTTTCTCTCATAATGATGCATGCTTTTCATTTCCTCACACAGAAGAGTCTCTGAAGGCTAGAAAAGATGTCTGCTTTCATTACGACAACACAGAAAGAGTACCTGTACTTTCACAATCGATTGTGTCTGATAACATTGCGAGACCTGAAGATGTCAATCCCATGACGAATCAGCTGTCAGAGTTGTGTGGTGAAACAAATATGGGTGTCAGTGAAAGTGAGCCAGCCTGCAATGCAATTGATAAAAGTTGCCCTTCAATCTCAACTCAAAGTGACACAGACAGTCGTCTCACAGAGCTATCAGGGCCTGAAACCAGGTCTGTTTACGACATAGACAGAGACCCTTTGGCTTTGGAACTGAAAGATAGGCCGATGTTGAGGAATCTGTGTACTTCTGAAGTGACTGAACGCCAGACATCAGATAAACACGCGGACAGCCAGGGATATGCTACATCTCAGTCCAACAAAATCAAAGACCACCAGACTACTGTACCTGGATTTCTAGACTGTGCATCACAGAAGGAAAGTCAAACAACTACTGAAAGACTTTCAGAAGACAAAACTAAAAATGCAGATACACAGAGGACAGTGGAGTTCTATGATAAAAAGACCCTTACAGATAAACTGATTGCCACCCAGCCACATTCATGCAACAGAACTCACCATGAGGAGAATGAAACCAAACCTGAGAGCCTTGCATATTTAGATACACAACACAATGAGCCCAAAAAGTTCTCATCGTCTGAAATTGTCCGTGAAGCTTTGCAAAGTCTAGTTCCCCAGGTGTATGGCTCAACAGAAACAAGCCTTCATGAGCTGAAATCTGAACATTTGCCTCTAATTAATCACACTGCTTTAGTGAACTCTGTGGACGTCACTTTTAAAAATGATGATCAGAAAAACAATAGGACTTCTGATTCAGAACCACTGAAACCTCAACAGACTGAACTGAGAGGTTTGTATGAAAATTCCATAACCACACACTCATATCAAGATCCTTCCTCTTCTAGGTCTACAATGCTAAAAGCCCAATCAGATGTTGACCAAAAAAACATTTTGGTGGTAGATACTTCCAACCATCCTGGAGATCAAAGTCATCCGTCCTTTCCATTAGATCCTCTTGTTGATCAGACCATTTTAGTGGCCTCTGTCAACACCACAGAAGTATTATTTCAAAATAGTCAAAAAAATGATCGGATTTCAGATTCAGAACCACTAAAACCACAACAGACTGAACTAGGAACTTCATCTGAAGATTTCAAGAGCACATACCCAAACCAAGATCCTTTCTCTCTTGGGTCTTCAATGAAAAATGACCATTCAGATGCAGATGATAAGACCATTTCCATGGTAGATCTGAGAGATCAAAGATATTCATCCTTTCCATTGGATCCTCTTGTTGATCAGACCATTTTGGTGGCCTCAGTGAACACAAAAGAAGTATTATTTTATATTGGTGAAAAAAATGATGGCATTGCTGATTCACAACCATTGAAAGCTCAACAGTCTGAACCTGGAGTTTCTGTTGAAGAACCTAAGACCACAAGCCCAGACCAAGATCCTTCTTCTCTTGGGTCTACAGCAGTGAACGTCCAAGCAAAGGTTGACCAAAAGAACATTTCAGTGGAAGATACTTCCTACCATATTGGAAATCAATTATGTCATTCATCCTTTCCAGGGGATCCTCTTATTCATCAGACCATATTAGTGACTTCAGTCAACACAAAAGAAGTTGAAAATGGTGAAAAAGATGATGGGATTGCAAACACACAACCATTGGAAACTCAACAGTTGGAACATGGAGTTTGTGCTAAAGAACCTAAGAACACAAGCCCATATCAAGAATATTTTCATGGATCTACAACAGTAAAAAAACAATCAGATGTTTACCAGAAAGACATTATGGTATCAGCTCCTTTAAACCATCTTAAAAACAGAAAGTC
This sequence comes from Danio tinwini, assembly GCA_903798205.1. Classification (NCBI taxonomy): domain Eukaryota; kingdom Metazoa; phylum Chordata; class Actinopteri; order Cypriniformes; family Danionidae; genus Danio; species Danio tinwini. The sequence continues at coordinate 6,493,877 of CAIGQZ010033231.1, forward strand.
ACAGTCACAGTCATCTATTGCATTGGACACTCTTGTTGATCACACCACTTCAGTGTCCTTAATCCACACAGTAGACGTCATATTTGAAAATGCTCAAAATTATGTTGGAATTTCTGATTCAGAACCACTGAACCCCCAACAGACTGAACTTGGAGTTTCTCCTGAATATCCCAAGGCATCAACCCCAGACCACCAAGATCTCTCTTGTTCTGTTTTTTCAACAGTAAAAGCCCAATCAGATACTGACCTGAAGCACATTTCAGAGAAAGATGCTTCAAGCCATGTTGAAAATAGAAACCATCATCCATCTTTTTTTCCATGGAACACTATTGTTGATCACACCTCTTTAGTGGCCTCAATCAACAGAGTCAACGTCATATTGGAAAATTATCAAAAAGATGTTGGGAATTCTGATTCAGACCTACTGAAACCGCAACGAATTGAACCAGGAGTTTCTTCTGAAGACCCCAAGATCAGAAATCCAGGCCAATATCCTTCTTCTCTTGGATCAACAATGGTAAAAGTCCAATCAGACATTGAACAAAAGAACATTTCAGTGGTAGATAATTCAAACTATCTTAGAAATAGTAACTCTCACTCATCTTTTGCATGGGACACTCTTGTTGATCGCACCACTTCAGTGGCCAGAGTCGACACAATGAAAGTAACGTTTGAAAATGGCCAAAAAGATGACAGGATTTCTTCTTTAAAGCCATTGGAAGCTCAACAGACTGAACTAAGAAGTTCTTATGCAGAACCCAAGACCAAACAACCAAACCGAGGCCCTTCTTCACCTCCATTTTCAACAGCAAATGACCAATCAGATGTTGCCCAGAAGTACATTTCAGAAGTAGACACCTTAAACTACCCTGAAAATAGGAGACGTCAATCACCGTTTGCATGGGACACATTTATGAAAGGAAACAGGAAGCCACTTCAGATACCCTCAAAATCTGAGCTTTGGTCATCTGGATTTTACAACGTTTCTCAATTTTGTGCTCCTCTTTTTACGAAGGATAAAGTAGCAAACATAGGCATGTATTGTCATTTAAGGATAAGTAATAATATCCAACCACAACATAAATGTATTTTAATTTCAAATCCTGTTTTTACAGCCCCAACGAAAACTCATGATAGAATGGACACTTCAAGCAAGCGTCTCCACCAAAAAAGTGGCACTCAAGGAGAGTGGAATGCAATCAAGCAGTCTTTTCCTGAAATGTTAATGGAGAAAGTAAGTTTCCAAATACAGGCCAGTGAAGAATTTTGTGAGTTAACGTGAGAGGCATGCGCTGCTGCACACGCTGAGTGCTTAAAGACGACTTCCATTCCCAGAAGTATTTCAACAGGGTGAAATGGCAGCATTTTTCTCAATTAAACGTTGATAGAAAACAGCAGGACAAAAGTCTCTGAATATAAATCACAGAGATGCAGCACAACTCCAAAGGGAGCTAAAAGGCTAAAATGGAATAAACCAGAGATCGTTTTGGAGACTGTTGTTTTCAGTAACATGGTTATATCCTGTTTCGTCTAGGTTTTTGTTTTTTGGACTACTCAAATAAAATCAATCAAAATGGAAGCTTTTTAAATGCCAAGTCAAATATTCTAAACAAGGATTATTAGCATTTTAAGTAAACAGCAATATTTTAAAAATATTTTTCAAATTATTACATAAAAATATAAAGCTAAGTTTTTAAGAAATAGCATGCTTGTATTTTTATTTAAATGTATATTATCTAGTTTTGTTACCAAAAATGATAATTTTAAGAAAACAACAAGTTTTAAATTCTATAATTTTGAAGATCTTTAAATTATTTAGTAAATAAATACATTAAAACCAATGCAAAAGATCATAATCTAAATATTTTTGATCATTTTTGAAACACACACATTAATTTAAATATATAATACATATATAGTCTATGTATATAAATACTTTATGTAATTTTATTAAAACATTTTCATTTATTCATTCATTTTCTTTTCGGCTTAGTCCCTAAACCGCCAACTTATCCAGCATGTGTTTTACATAGCGGATGCCCTTCCAGCCACAACCCAGTACTGAGTAACACCCATACTCTATTGCATTCACACCCACACATACACTACAGCCAATTTATCTTATTCAATTCACCTATAGTGCATGTCTTTGGACTGTGGGGGAAACCGGAGCACCAAGAGGAAAACCACGCAAACAATGGGAGAACATGCAATCTCCACACAGAAATGCCAACTAACCAAGCTGGGGCTTAAACCAGCGACCGTCTTGCAGCACTACCTACTGCGCCACCGTGTCACCCCTTAAAACAATTTAATTAATTTAAGTTAATAAACATCAATTAATAAATGCAAAAGTTCTTGCGAAACAATGACAATGTATTCAAATGTATTTATTTATCCTTGTATTAAAACCCATTATCATGTTAAACAAACAGCAAGTTTTGAGGTATGTTTTTAAAAAATACTTAAAAAATATATTTTTTTAAAGTATTTTGAAAAATACTTTAAAGTTAATTAATGTAAATAATATTCATTTATATATCTTTGAAACACTCATCATCACTGTGATGGATCCGAGTTCAATTGGATTTCACTTTTCATTTCTATTATTACTTCCAACATAATGAAAACCCAGAGTGTTCTGGCACTTTTATGACTGCTTTTACTTTTCCTGCAGGAAAGTCCAGTTCACATCTCCTACAGCTCAACTCGGAGCAGCAATCCAGCCTCTTCTTCCATGGGTAATGGGCTGCGACAAGACTGGACTCCTACTGTGCCTCCTCCCAAACTCCAGAGCCTGGTGAAACAGGCCGTGCCTATAACATCCAGGTCTGAAATAATAGACGAACGGAAACAATCTGACATAATGGCCCAGATTGCAAAAATCCAGGAATTTATGTCATCTGAAGGTTTGATGCCTGAAAAAAGACGTAAAATTGAATGACATGCATTAGGAACAGCAAGTTTTGAAGTATATAGTAGAAAAATGCTTTCTAAACTGTATAATTAAATACAACAAATAAGTGCAAAAAGTTCTTTTATTTGTTATCTATGTACATTTGAAGAGTTCAGTTGCAAAAACCTCTAAGTATTGTCTGGAATTTTCTTTTACAATGAGCATTTTTTTCAGCCTCTTATATTTGTATTTAGTTATTTCATGTTAAAGGCAATAAAAGTAACATATTCTTTGCTATAAAAGTCAAATAACTGAACCTACATGTAAGAAGCTTGAAAAAAATGCTAATTTTAAAAGAAAAATTCAGACGGCACTTAGAATTTTTTGCATTTTCATTTATTAATGTATCCAGTTTTGTTACTAAGAACTATAATTTTTAGCAAATCACAAGTTTTGAAGTACATAATACATTAACTAATATAGTCAATGAGAAAATACTCTAAAAATACATGCAAAATTCTTGAAAAAAAGCATGTCAATATTTTTTTCAATTTATATGTATTAATGTAGTTTTGTTGCTAAGGATAATAAGCAAAGCAAGTTAAATAAATCTAGAAACAAAACTAATAATATTAAAAATATAAAAAAAATACATAAAATATACCTGCAAAAGCTCTTGAAAAACAGCATGTAAATTTTTTTTTATTATTTAAATATTTTCATTATTCCAGTTTATTACTAAGGATTATCAATTTAAGCAAACACAGCAAGTTAAAATAAATGTAAAAAAAAACCTAATAATATTATAAAGAAAAAAATACATAAAAGAGACATGCAAAAGTTCTTAAAAAACAGCATGTCAAAATAGTTTTATTGTTTAAATATATTCATTAATCCAGGTTATTACTAAGGGTTATCAATTTAAGCAAACACAGCAAGTTAAAATAAATGTAAAAAACTAAACCAAAAAACTAATAATATTAAAAAGAAAAGAAAAAAATACACAAAAGATACATGCAAAAGTTCTTGGATTTTTTTTTCTATTTAAATGTTTTCATTAATGCAGTTTTGTTACTAAGGATTATAATTTTATACAAGCACAACAAGTTTTTAACTAAAAGCAAGTATCTAATTAAAAAAGTATATATAAATGCAAAAAAACATCTAAAAGTTCTTGAAAGACAGGCATGTCACATTTTTATAATCTATTTAAATGTATTTATTTATATTATTCTGAATCACTATGTAATGTTTTTAATTCAATACATGTATTCTTTTATCTAGTTTTGTCACCAAGTATTATCATTTAAGCAAACGCAGCAGGTTTTAAAGTATATCATTAAAATAAATGAAACGATGTGTATTAGAAATGTTGTTACAGTTTTCAGAGTTATTTCCAGTCTTCCACGTATGATATTAGTTACTGTATTTCCCAAATAATTTTACCTTAATAAATGTTGACAGACTTTCTGAAAAGGGTCAGATGTTTGCATCATGTTAACCTATTGCTAAACAAGGTAAGTGCTACACATAAAACCTGTTAATTATGCTGCACAAGCTAATTAACACTCATTACTCGCAGGCTAGCATGCTCATTCCTCAGAGGGCATTTAATGGGCAAACATTGCTCATTTACATTTGGTACACAAACTGTGGCCAACTATAACTTAGGGTAATTAAAATACATAAGTAACGGGAATCAATTAACACGTATCAAGCCAAATGAACAAATGCTAATTAGTCTCCCATTAACTTTATGTCCTTGGTAAGTAGGCTGTGGGGATCGTGTGGACACATGTCAGGGCGATTCAGATGACAAAATCAAATGTGCTGCATATGGCGGCACAATGAAAGCAGATACTTGCCCTTATGACAAAGAATTGGGCTTAAATGTGTGCTTTTATTGTGCTATGAGTTGTTAGTCAATGCATATTATCCCATAATAGTAAAAAAACTGAATTATTAAGATTTAACCTAAAAATGCACATAATGGAGTTACAGATTATCACATTTTGGAAATTGTTTAATAATATGCTTTCAATCCTAATCTACATTTTAGATTTTTTATTATTATTTGATTGTAGAAAATTAGGCCAAAATTACCATCTTTATAGTGTTGTAAAAATGATTAGCATTTAAATTAAGTTTTTAAATGCAAAAATAAATTAAATTAAGTCAAATACATTTATTTTATATACATTTATGTTTAGAATATTTATTAAAATGCATTAAAGTAAATTTTAAGATAGATAAAATAGATTTTTAATGTATTAAATTTCAACTTATTACACTGTACACTGTAATTACAAATATATTTAAAGCTATATGTTTTTTATATAATTAAGATAATTATGATATTTAATTCCCACTTAAGTGTGTTTTTTTAAACAATATAATTTGCATAATAAGTACACTTTATAAATCATATTAAAGTGCACTTGTTTTTCACAAAAGTTGAGGTAATACACGCACAAAAAATAGATAAATAAATAAATATATATATATATATATATATATATATATATATATATATCAATTTTGTGAGTGTGAAAAACAAATGCACTTTATATATATACAGTTGAAGTCATATACAGGGAGTGCAGAATTATTAGGCAAGTTGTATTTTTAAGGATTAATTATATTATTGAAAAACAACCATGTTCTCAATGAACCCAAAAACTCATTAATATCAAAGCTGAATATTTTTGGAAGTAGTTTTTAGTTTGTTAGTTTGTGGCAGGCTTTCTTTGCAAGGACACTCAAAAGCCTGCCATCCATGGATTATGTCAGTGTTTTGATCTGTTCACCATCAACAAGCAGCAACCACAGCCTCTCAGACACTGTTCAGAGAGGTGTACTGTTTTCCCTCCTTGTAAATCTCACATTTAATGATGGACCACAGGTTCTCTATGGGGTTCAGATCAGGTGAACAAGGAGGCCATGTCATTAGTTTTTCTTCTTTTAGACCCTTTCTTGCCAGCCACGCTGTAGAGTACTTGGACGCGTGTGATGGAGCATTGTCCTGCATGAAAATCATGTTTTTCTTGAAGGATGCAGACTTCTTCCTGTACCACTGCTTGAAGAAGGTGTCTTCCAGAAACTGGCAGTAAGACTGGGAGTTGAGCTTGACTCTATCCTCAACCCGAAAAGGCCCCACAAGCTCATCTTTGATGATGCCAGCCCAAACCAATACTCCAACTTGCTGGCGTCTGAGTCGGACTGGAGCTCTCTGCCCTTTACCGATCCAGCCACGGGCCCATCCATCTGGCCCATCAAGACTCACACTCATTTCATCAGTCCATAAAACCTTAGAAAAAGCAGTCTTGAGATATTTCTTGGCCCAGTCTTGACGTTTCAGCTTGTGTGTCTTGTTCAGTGGTGGTCGTTTTTCAGCCTTTCTTACCTTGGCCATGTCTCTGAGTATTGCACACCTTGTGCTTTTGGGCACTCCAGTGATGTTGCAGCTCTGAAATATGGCAAAACTGGTGGCAAGTGGCATCTTGGCAGCTGCACGCTTGACTTTTCTCAGTTCATGGGCAGTTATTTTGC
>CAIGQZ010033231.1:6505321-6530632 GCA_903798205.1 Danio tinwini
ATGATACACACACACACACAAACACACACACACACACACACACACACACACACACACACACACACACACACACACACACACACACACACACACACACACACACATACACACACACACACATATATGGATGGAAAGACGTTATAGGAATCACTCATTCATCAGTTGTTGTACAGAATTTAAAATCTGCAGATTTATGCTTAATGATTTTGGGAGTATCATAACTAAAACCTTAATGTATTAAATAAAAAGTAATACATTTTTAACTTGTATTTAATGTTTACAATGCAAATCCAGATCCACTTTATTTGGTAAACAAAGCAAGTCTCTCATATAATATCTCTACTAAAGGACAGAAAATATTACTTTACAAACTATATTGTAAATAAATCATATGAATATTTTAATATTAGTCAATAATATTACTGAAAATAATAAAAAAACTGAATAAATATAAATTTACACAGAATCAGGCGCAGATTCTGTGTGGGCCTAATCATAAGTAATCAGGTCATAAGAAAAATTATTTATAAAACATGTTGGTTTTACTATGTGTTTTTGATTCACTAGAAAGAATCAATTCATTAGAATCATTTGTTAAGAGGTCAGACTAAACTAGTTGCGCTCCAAGTTTTTAAATCTCTGAAATAGACCAATTAACTAGAATCATTAGTTCAGGAGTCAACCTATATCCTTTTGCGTATTTTGTGTTCAATTCAATAATAAAATAAAACAGCTATTAAGAATCACTTGTTCTGGAATTGACTAAACTAATCGTGCTGTTTGAGTTATTAACAAGAACTTACTTGTTTGGGTATTAAACAACACTGGTTTGCCTTTAATCATTAATAATAACTACTCAATTTAATAGACTGTATGTTTGATGCACAAAAAGTTATTTGAATCACTTGTCCGAGAATCAAATGTGTGCGCGTGTGTATATATCTTGTATCACATTGTGGGGACCAAACGTCAGCACTATTATGGTAATACCAGATTTTTGTTTGCTTGATTTACAAAAAAAGTTATTAGAATCAATTGTCTTGGAATCAACTGTGTGTGTGTGTGTGTGTTTGTATATCGTGTATTCATAACATTGTGGGGACCAAACGTCTGCACAATTAGCAATACCAGTAAATTTGAACTTGGGTCCCAATGAGGAAACCAGCTAATAAATCATTCAGAAAGTACTATTTACAGAATGTACTTCTTTATCTAAAACTGCAGTCTGTGAGGGTTGGATATAGAGATTGGTTGATAGAAAATACAGACTGTACAGTACAAAAATCATGGCGGTAAGTTCTCATGAAGGGAGATATTTTAAATGCTATGTATGTGTGGAGGGCTTCCATTTATTAAAAATAACCAGCTCGTAAGAATCATTCATTTGTTAATCAGTTTGAGCTTCACTAAAAGAATTGACCCATTAGAATCATTTGTTCAGCAATCACAGCTCACTGGTTATTCACACATGTGGACAAATAATAAAACATATTTGCAAGCCCTGAACCCTTTAAAAAAAAAGCTCAGAAAAAGCCAGTGCACCCTTATTCTCCCTCTGTAGCCGTGAATCACCTCTGCTCTGGCCTTCTCATCTTACCTCACATTGAGTCGAGAAGATAATCCCAGCCTGCCCACTACTGTCAAAGGTCAGCACAGTTTAAAGTTCACCATCCACATCATTTATATGGCCCTAAATTAGGCCCAAAAGCAAGGCTCTGACTCTTTCTCTCTCTTCCAGCTCGTTGTTAATCATCTCGTCGCACTACGAATCGCAATAGCAATGCTCAGCGGACGGCCGTTTTGATTGAATTATGCCCCTCAAGGACCACCATGGCAGGCCATACGCTTTTAATTCTGAAGAGGTAAGAAGTGATCACATGGGTACATTCAACTCCCTATACATGGAGTATGTCATCCCTAGCAATACATTTTACATATTTTGTGGACTAAACAAAATCGTGCATATTCAATTGACTAGACTTACTGTATTAGAATGAGGTTTTAGGACAGCATTTTCCCTATTCATATGTCAAGCTCATATAAATACTTAATTTGTTCAATCAATCATTTATTAGGTCAAACTATACTGTCTATTAACTGTAAAAAATTGATAAAAATATTTAAATACACATAAGAACCTTTTTTATTCTGAGAATTATAGCACACTGGTTGTAATAATAATAATACATTTATTTAATGATGTGCTTTTCTAAGACCCTAAAGTCGCTACAACAACTGAGAAATCAAACATGCAATAAAATACAAGTATACATTAAAAAAAAAGTTCTAAAATATAAACAGAATAATCAAGAATCTAAAAATGCAGCCTTAAAAAGATGAGTTTTTAGCAGTTTTTATGATGTGATTTTATCTTTTGGATTCACTAAAAAGTGTGGAGTTTGCATGTTCTCCCTGTGTTCGCGTGGGTTTCCTCTAGGTACCAACTCATTAGAATTATTCATTCAGGGGTCAAAGTACATAATTAAATAAAAATATGTTTTTGATTCACCAAAACTAACTCATTTGAATCAGTCATTAAAGCATTGTTCTAACTGAATAAAATGAATCAGTTCATTAGAATCATTTGTTCAGGAGTCAGAATGCACTGGTTGAACTTAATGTTTTTGTTTTACTAGAAAGATCCAATGCATGAAAAATAATTCAGGAGTGGGCCTATGATTTATTAATTTATTTTTCTAATTATTCAAAGAATAGTTGACAAAAAAAAACATTTATAAAAAAAAGAATAAAAGCATTATTCATCTTCTTTTAATATCTCCTTTCGAAAAGTTTTTTGACAAATGAAGGATAAGTGAATGATGACAGAAGTTTCATGTTTTGGTTAACTATCCCTTCATTACTTTAGTAATTGAAGCACACGCTTTTGCTGTATGCTTTTGATTCACTATGGAGAACTGATTTATTTAAATCAACCTTTTAGGCGTTGATCTAATTCACTAAAACAAACCAATTCGTTAGAATAATTTGTTCAGTTGTCACCCTGAGATTTCTTTTTTGGTTCAAACTATTAAAAGGATAGTTATATCAAAAAAGAAAAAAACTGTAAAAATGCTAGGTTCCATACAATCCACATATATTATATTCAATTACTTTAGCATTTTTACACATTTAAGGTGATTGAACATGAAACAGTTAAATTGTCCCTAAAAACCTTAAAAATTGTGTTGTTTCTGCTCATTTTAAATAAATAGTTTGAACAAACAGCAAAAGGTTTTTTTATGAGTAATGGGAACATGAAAACGTACCATCTACTTTGCCTTAATTGGTTCCAAATCTTAGAATTTTTTTTTACACAAAATAATTATTTAGGAAAATGTTAGGATTCAGTAGACATTGACTTCCATAGTATTAAACTAAATACCTAGTTAATGGTTCACAGCATTCTTCAAAATATCTTATTTTTTCTATACCTAATTTAGACAGGTTTTTGGCAAATGGAGGATGAGTAAATGATGACAGAAAAAAAGTGAACTATCCCTTTAAAAATAGTCATCTCATAAAAACTATTTATTTGTCAATTCAAGCACACTGTTTTGTTGTATGTTTTTGATTCACTATGAAGAACTGACTCATTTGAGTGAAATCTCATGCATTGATCTTATACACTAAAATGAAACAATTCATTCGAATCAGAGTCAGTTGCACTGTTTGAATTTAATGTTTTTGTTTCACTATAGAAAAACCAAATAAATAAAATATTTTTCAGAAGTCGGCCTAGGATTAATTTTTTTTTTACTCAATCTATTAAAAGGATAGTTTACCCAAATATAAAAATGGAGAAAAAGAAAAAAGATACATTTCTTGAAGACTGTTGGAATACAGTAGACATTATGAAACTAAATACTAAGTTAATGGTGTCCAGCATTCTTCAAAATATCTTGTTTTCTATATCTACTTTGTGGTTTTTGACAAATGGAGGTTAAGTAAATGATGAAAAAAAAGTATTATTTTTGGTGAACTACTCTTTTAAAAAGAATGATCTCATAAGAATCATTAGTTTAGTAATTGAAGCACACTCTTTTGCTGTATGTTTTTGATTCACTATGAAGAAATGGCTCATTCGAATCAACCTTTAAGGCATTGATCTAATTCACTGTAATGAACCAATTCATTGGAATCATTTGTTCAGGAATCAGCATGGATGTTTTTTGGTTCAAACTTTTAAAAGCATAGCTGACCCAAAAAAAAAATAATTAAACCATTATAATTTTTTTCCCCACACAAAATAAATATTTAGAAGAATGTTGAAACAAAATACTAAGTTAAGGGTTCTAGCATTCTTCAAAATATCTTCCTTTCGGTTTCTACTTTAGACAGTTTTTTGACAAATAGAGGGTGAGTAAATGATGACAGTAATAAATACTTTGTGAACTATCCTTTTAAAAAAATCATCCCATAAGAAGCAATTACAGCACACTGTTTTTCTGTAGGTTTTTGATTCAATAAAAAAAAACTATTTCAGTGTAGCGTACTGTATTCCAGCTGCAAAATGTCCTCACAATTTCCTTCACAATATGAAATAGGCTACTAACCCTGTAAATACATAAACTAAAAGATGAGCCGTTTCGTGTGGTAAGGAGCGTTCAGGAACTCCATCTTAACCCACATGCCGTCCTGCATTAGCCATGTCCCTATTGAGGTGTCAGCCCATAAGTCTTGCTCAGTGGGACGTCACAGCAAGATGATGGAAAGCGCTTCTTCACTCCAGGGGATCTTGTAAAACTTTCATGCCCCCATTCTCCACTCCCAGTCCCTGCCTCCCCTCGCGCTAAATCAGAACTAGTGAATGACACGCTGAGATCCATTAGGCTACAAATGGATTTAGTTACTTAAACTAACTTTTAAAGGGTACTACGAGCGTCTTCCTGGTTGAAGTAGTACACTCAGAAAAAACTCGTAAAAGTTATGTGGTTGTAAAGTTTGGCAGTTTAAACTTCGCTATTAAGTTAGGTGTATAGTGGGTGAAACAAATGGGGAAAAAATCATTTCGTTAAAAAAAAGCTGCAGTTTTATGTATTTGGTATTACATTATTTTTATACAGTATGTTTCTAAATAAATACCTAACAAAAAGTATGTTACTGATTACAAATAACTGAAATCTGTAATCTTGCACAGCATATTTTAACTACTGTTGGATTACTTTCTATTTCATTCATTTATTCTTTTTCTTTTCGGCTTAGTCTCTTTATTAATCTGGGGTCACCACAGCGGAATAAACCGCCAATTTATCCAGCATATGTTTTACACAGCGGATGCCCTTCCAGATGCAACCCATTACTGGAAAACATCCATACACACTCATTCACTCACATACACTTCGGACAGTTTAGCTTACCCAATTAACCTATATCACATGTTTTTGGACTTGTGGGGGAAACACCCGGAGAAAACCCACGCGAACACGGGGAAAACATGCAAACTCCACACAGAAATGCCAACTGAACCAGCGACTTTCTTGCTGTGAGACGATTGTGCTACCCACTGCGCCACCGTGCTGCCTTATGTTCTATTTATTTATTTATTTATTTATTTATTTATTGATCAGTTTAAACTTGTCCACAAAAAGGGGTTTTATTCACATTATCTACTTTATAAATATTCACATATTAATCACTAATCTACCGTACTTTAGGAATATTCAAAGCTAAATTATATTCTTTAGACAGTAAAATATTAATAAGTAATTGATTAATATGAATACATTTTGAATAGTTCAGTTTACTGCGAGTGTGTGAATAATTTGTAATCAATAATAGCAGTTACTGTAACTTTTTATGAATCTGATTAAGTGGATAATTAAGATTGTAGATGATTAAATATACATGTACAATCAGTTGCAATCTAGCATTCACATACTGTACACACACACACACAGACACACACTCACACACATACAGTTGAAGTCAGATTTATTAGCCCCCCTTTTTTTAAATATTTCCCAAATTATGTTTAACAGAGCAAGGAAATGTTCACAGTATGTCTGATAATATTTTTTCTTCTGAAGAAAGTCTTATTTGTTTTATTTTGGCTACAATAAAAGCAGTTTTTAATTTTTTATGAACCATTTTAAGGTCAACATTTTTAGCCCCTTTAAGCTAATTTTTTAGCTTGTCTAGACTGTCTACTGAACAAACCATCATTATACAATGACTTGCCTAATTACCCTAACTTGCCTAAACCTAATTAACCTAGTTAAGCCTTTAAATGTCACTTTAAGCTGTATAGAAGTGTCTTGAAAAATATCTAGTAAAATATTATTTACTGTCATCATGGCAAGAATAAAATAAATCAGAGCTGAGTTATTAAAACTATTATGTTCAGAAATGTGTTGAAAAAATTTACTCTTCTTTAAACAGATATTATGGAAAAAATAAACAGGGGGGGGGGGCTAATAATTTTGACTTCAACTGTATGTACTTTATTTAACTTTTCCCCAAAAAGAGTCATTCACTTTTATGTAATCCATTAAGAAGGTAACTAACTTTTTTGTAGATGATTAAGATAAAGATTGTAGATGTTTAAAATCACATATACAATAATTTACAAGAAACCTAACATTCACATACTGTACAGACACGCACATATTTTATTTAACTTGTCCCCAAAAATAGTCATTATTCACTTTATCTACTTTATGAATAATCAAATATTAATCACTAATCTACTTTAGGCATATTCAACGCTAAATTATATTACATCGTACAATTCTTTAGACAGTAAACTGTAAATAAATAATTGATTTATTTACAATAATTGAAACATTTTGAATAGTTTACTGTGAGTGTGTGAATAATTTGTAATCATGTAATCTATTAACGAGGTAACTAACTTTTTTGGAATCTGATTAAATAGATAATTAAGATTGTAGATGATAATGGCCCAATCCCAATTCTATAATATATAATATTGTCTTATCTGATCATTAAAACAGGAACATTAAAGGTTATTTAAGTGGTGATATTATTTATTGAAACATTTTTATTTAATTGATGACACTTAATTGCAAAGCTGCTTTTCAGAAAAAAAGGGGGGTGGGAGGCTAAAATCCGCAAGCAGTTTAGATAATTTTTTTTGTCAAAATGAATGTATAGCCTACTGCTTCATCCTTTTTTGCTTCACTCATTTTGCTATATTTAAGTGTCAGAGTGTTTCTGTAACCTAGAGAGAAAATAGATCCGCAGGCCTCCCCCTCAGTGAGGCTTCAATGATGTGCACCATTACGTTCAGCCAGCGACCCTTAACCGCTCCTCACTGATGAGCTAAGCTTCCCAATTGCTCTCTCTCTCTCTCTCTCTCTCTCTCTCTCTCTGTGTCACAAACTGAATAAGGCACGATTGGCATATCCTGTTTTTATAAACATAGCCTTTCGTTTATAGGCATTTTTTATAATTAAACCATCAACAACGTATATAAAACTGATTTGTGTTCCAACAATTATCATTGGTTAATGATCATAAAATTGATTTTCCAACCCATCACTAGAAATCATGCCAACAATGTATTAATAATTTTAGACATATATCAGATTTGGCTGGGATTTGAATACTATTAACAGAGTTTATATTTGCATGGCAGCTCCTTTGTCAAATAATAACTGAATTGTTCCCAAAGAAAGCCTTTTTGGCATTTGGCATTTCACATGTTGGATATCTTGTTTACTTTTCTAATAACCAAGCTCCCCCTCAAAGATACACACACCAAAAAAAAAAAAAAAAAACGAATATGAAGGAGTGTATTTTGCGTCTGTGTTTTTTAAACGAGCACAATATAATCTGTAAATCTGTCTGTCAGATTTTCAGCGGGAAATAGAGATGTGTATTTATCCCCTACTGCTAGATTAATGACCGCTGGTTCAACCTTACGACCTGGCAGATTACAGGAAAAATGAGCTCAGAGGTCAGTAGATTCAGATCAGTTCCATTCTGCCCTATTGGTGCCACTGGCTCCAATTTTAGATCATTCCTAAACAAAATCGGAAGCGTTCTTTTTTGCATGTGCAAATATATTTTATGACTTCCTCGAAGCTAGACTGTGTCTCTGGGCCGCATTGAGGACGTTCACCTTTCGCATGCTCTTTAACGAAAAGTAAACATACGATGCTTCGTTTGGGATATATTTTTTTTTTTAAAAGAATGCGCCCATCAGAATGTATTTGGTTGAAGGTAAATGGATAATGAGTTCTTACGCAAAGTGTCAGAAACGCGTTACGGTTGCATCATTAATTATCAAATAAGGAATGCGCAGGCCTTTTCATCTTAATCTAGAAAGCAAGGGCCACGGCACAGCAGGAATTCAGATGATTTAGCTGGCTTTGACTTAATCAGTCTTAGGAGCATTACAATGGCAGTGCACAATGATGGATCACTTTCTGGTCCCTGAGGAGTGTTTATGTAGTGTGCTTTCACTGACTCGCTCGCCCTGCTGACCGGCTAAGAGAAAACGAATAAGTTGGATAGAGTTGAGGGGTTCCTTGTGGAAGTAAAGCATAAAAAAAGATAACAGTGAGATTAAGTTTAATATAAGAAAGTCACTTTGTGTAGCATAAAGTTGCAATTGCATGTTTTAAAGCCATGGTTGTGAGATAGTCATAACTGCTAAATAATTAAGTCAAATTAAGCCAAATTATTGTAAATAATGTTGTAAAACTGAAATTTGGAGTAGGATTAAACTCTACAGTTGCGTTTTTTAGGAAAAAAAAGTTGTATTTGCAAGTTAAAGTCATAAATGCAAGATGATGTCAGATTGTAAAGTAAAAATTAACAATTCAGAAGAGAAGTCTTAACTACAATATAAAGAAAAATGTGAGACAGTCATGACTGCAAGATGAAGTTGGAAGACAATGTTAAGCTGACTGAAAAAGTTTAATAGATATAACAACCTAAAACAACCTATTTTTCAATTCAAGTCAAAATCCAAGTCAAAATTCCAATTCTAAGAAAAAAAAAGTTGCTATTGATAGTCAAATGTCAGTTTTAAAGTTGGAGTTAAAGCAAAGAAGTCGCAGTTGCTAAATAAATAAGAGAAAATAAAAAAAACATAACATAACAAAATTTAACATTACATAACTGCAGTATAATGCCAAATTGTGGATTATTATCACCTTTATGAGAAAATAAGTCACAATTGTAAGATATGATGTCAAATAGTGAATTATGAAGTAGTAAGATATTACATGAAAATGTGAATTGTAACAACATTTAGTGAATTCACAAGTCATATTTGAGAGTTCTAAATTTTTTAGAACATTATAAAGCAATTTGAAAGATTTTACTATAAAAATTTACTAAATTTAGTTGAAAGTATAGTTGAAATGTCCATACAGCAGAGGGTTGTTAGTGCATCACGAGACAATAGTGGGGGGTGATTTAAAAAAATCTAATATATGTTATTAAACTATTAGAATTACCATATATTATCCATAACCTCCATTTTTTATCCATAACCTACAGAAGAAAAAAAATAGTACTTAATAGTTACATAAAAAACAACATGCAAATAAACAAAAATCCAATTTTTTTCTCCATTGGATTGCAAACACTTGGGTTATTATTAACAATGCAGCAATAGGATTAGTTGCAACAGATTGATTTTACAGCACAATGTTCAACCTTTGACACCTTTGCAGCACTTGTACATTAAAAATAAAGGCCACAAATGAACATAGAGGACGATCTCAAAGTGGATGTCTCCAAAATTAAACAAAGAATAGTTGTGTGCTGTAAACATTGTGCCCACCTGCCTATTTAATGAGGTTAATATTAAATTGAACGAATAATGACTATAAAAAATCATATGTAACACTTTTTTGTGTTGTCAATATGCTTGTGTGTATACAGTATAGTTACTATTGGTGAGTGTGAATCGTTGTGTGCAATGTTTGTATGTTTATAACCACCTCTGAAAATAGTGGGGATCGCGAGTCACTGGAATTGTTTTTTGGGGGTCATCGGCTGAAATGTTTGGGAATCCCTGCCATACAGTAGCAATTATGTCAAACAATTATACAAATACAGTCGCCACTGTGAGTTCGAAAGCTGGAATCGTGACATATTATAAGTGACCATTCTGTGAACGAAAAGTCAAAATTGCAAGGTTTACGAAAAACAAATTGTAATTGGAAAACATGAGCTGTACGAGAACTTGGATGTTATCTGTTGTTTTACACACTTTGGTTTTATTGCTAATTGGAGTGCAAGTCTTCAGCAAAATGATAACACAGAAAACAGTCTTCCCTGCGGAAAGCCCCTTATCCTGACCAGCCCATGAACCCGTACACAGTCAGAGACATCTCTCTTCAAGTAACTGTACTCTTGTAAGTTTGTTGCCAAATGATCTGGCATGAAAGGATTTGCTAGCGTCTCCATGCCAAACAAGCATTTTTAATTGCTGAACCATAAAAACGATCTTGCGTGTTGTGGACTGTGCAGATACAGAACAGAATGTCTCCTCAAACAATGCTTAGACAGTAGCACGTAGTCCACAGCATGCCTTACCACCGAAAACAAGCAGTACACAAACAAACTGCTGACAGATAATGGCTATCTAGCTGAGTCATGGATCCAAAAACATCACGACAGTGACCGCAAGCAAAACAAGACACTCAACAACCTTGTGTCCTTGTACATACACGCGCTTTTGACTTGTTATCGAACCGATCTATCCTCAGCATTTATTATTTCCAGATCTGATCCCTTTTCTGCAGTTCAGCGCTCATGATCTGGCTCAAGGTAAGCACTTTGTAGTGATTTGTAGACGTGGTATTCGATTCCTACTAAACCGATGCCGTGGCGCTCAAACATAGAGATACTATCTTTGAAGAAATGTCCCGACATAATTTCTCCTCTCTCCTGGAGCCCGGCCAGCCTCTGTAAAGTTTTCTCTCCCCATAAACTTAAGTGGAGACTGAAAAATTTCATCTCCTGAGATTGATGGTGTGTGCTTAGGATATAGACCTCTCAGCTTTTATTAAACAAGGAGCCCTTTCTCCATAAGTGTTCCATTGTGTGCTATTTGTAGAGCGAAAACCTTCCCGATGTCTCCCATCCAAAACTATCACTATGCGTTTAGAACAATAGTATGTATAGCACATAATGTATAAGAGCAATAGATAACGACGCTTTGACAGGATGATGTGTAAGTCAGAGGGGTTCCTGCATTTGTTAAAACCCCTCAGACTTCTAATTAAATCAAATGTTTGATGTTTTTCTGCTCTCTTGCCACATGTTCAAGGTTGTTCCAGCGTGAACATACCAAAATGAATTAATTAATGGCCTTGCAGCTGGCGGTACCACTCCGGCTGATACCCTCACTGTGTGTTTAGGTAACGTTGGATGCTTTCCCGCATCCATTTAAATGCTGAATTTCTCTGCGTTTGTTTGGGGTGGGGGGATGGGGGGGTTGGGTTGAAGGCAAGCCAGTGTTTTAAATACTTCTCAGACGATTCTCTGCCTTTGCCTTATCAGCAGTTTGCCAGAAATCCACAACCACCTGCGTGTTATTTTAACAGCATCTTGTAACGACTCAAGCGCAAACAAGGCCAAAAGTCACAGTTCCGGGAATAATTTTGCTCTCGAACATGCAAAATATGCTTCAAGTACCCCTTTTTATGCTTTTTCAAATATTATGCATGTGTAATGTAGCTGTAATCTTTTAAAGTTCAAAATGTACTAGAAATAAAAAGAAAATAATAGTTTCTCTATGACTCATGAAACGAGGCATCAGATTTTCCAGTTTCGAGTCTGTAACCTTGTCGACCTTGTAGGTTGTAGGTTCGCAAACAACCACAGTTTTGATCCCCAAACTTTTTAGCTGGTTTGTGTTGTCAACATCATGACAAGCAAGGCAATGCAGCTGCTGTGGTTAAAAATAAAAATACTCTCTGTTATATTTAAAAAATAAAATAAAAATGCCAATCACTATGCCTCTGCTAAGCGCATTTTGGTTATTTGAATATCAAAATTGTTTTAGATTTTCCTATACGTAAATGCAAGAGTAGAGTCATTTCATGTCCAATGTCCAACTTAAAAAAATGTGTATAAGTTGTGATAATTCTATGAGCGGCACGGTGGCTCAATAGTTAGCACTGTTGCCTCACAGCAAGAATGTCACTGGTTTGAGTCTTGGCTGAGCCAGTTGGCGTTTCTCTGTGGAGTTTGCATGTTCTCCCCGTGTTCGTGTGGGTTTCCTCCGGGTGCTCCAGTTTCCCCCACAGTCCAAAGACATGCACTATAGGTGTCACGGTTGTGGATCTTTCTGTTCTTCTTGCATGTGTGTGTGTGTGTGTGTGTGTGTGGGTGGGGGGGGGGGGGGGGGGGGTTGTGGTTGTGTCTTGTTTGGGTTATCTTCACTGTGGTGTGTGTGTATGTGTGTGTTTACATTCATCATCTGGGTGGTCACGTGTCTTGTTACCACTCACAGCACACAGGTGTTTGCTATCAGTCACAGCTGTTGCGCCTTTCACGCGCTATATATGTTCAGTGTTTTGTAGATAGCGTTATCAGTCCGTTATTGTTCATGCCTGTGTCTGCTCCCTGTTAGACGTTCTCGCTCGTTCTGGTGGAGGGTCTTCGTCATAAGCCTGTTTCATTTAGACCTTATGCATGTCTCCGTTTCATTGATGTTGTTATTACTGCTTTGCGATGTTTGGTGTCTCAGAATCCCGCTTCCTGGAGCCAGCAGCTCACATGGGTTGAGTACGCACATAACTCATTACCAGCGTCAGCCACGGGCCTCACTCCGTTTTAGTGTAGTTTAGGTTACCAGCCACCAATTTTTCCCAGTCTAGAATCTGAAGCCGCGGTCCCCTCCGCTCACGCCTTTGTTCAGAGGTGCCGTCGCACCTGGAACAGGGCCAGACAGACCCTCCTCCAGGTGGGCAAGCGCACCAAGGCTAAAGCCGATCGTCACCGGTCTAAGCCTCCCATTTACGTTGTCGGTCAAAAAGTGTGGCTTTCTTCTAAAAACATTCCTCTTCGCACCGTTTGTAATAAACTTGCTCCCAAATTTATCGGCCCAATTCATTGTCACAAAAATCATTAGTCCTGTGGCAATTCGCCCCTAAATTACCTCCAGCGTACAGGAGGGTTCATCCCATATTCCATGTATCCAAAATTTTTTCTGTTTTTCATATGTACATTAATCCGCATACTCCAGTCCACAGCTGTTGCGCCTTGCGCGCTATATATGTTCAGTGTTTTGTAGATAGCGTTATCAGACTGTTGTTTGTTCACTCCAGTGTCTGCTCCCTGTTAGACGTTCTCGCTCGTTCTGGCGGAGGGTCTTCGCCATAAGCCTGTTTTATTTGGACCTTATGCACATCTCCGTTTTATTGATGTTGTTACTACTGCCTGCTCTGATGACAACATTATCTGTGAGAGACTTTATCCCAATCCGCTACTCTGATGAACTTTACTGCTGGTGTGTCGATTTCCTTGAGAGTTGCTACCTAGCGCTAACCTTCCCCTTTCGCCACAGAGACTTTTATGTGGCACTATTTCTCGGATGAACTTTTATCGCTGTTGAACATGTTGTATTCCTGGTGTGAGCACCCTTGCTCAACACTATATCTGGTGAGATCATACCAGTTGTGACTCTTTAATAAATCATATTGCATTCACTTGCATTTGGGTCTCCTGTGTATATCCTTGTGACAATAGGTGTATTGGATGAACCAAATTGCCCATAGTGTATGAGTGTGACTGAATGCGAGAATGTATGGGTGTTTCCCAGTACTGGGTTGCAGCTGGAAGTGCATTTACTACGTAAAACATATGCCAGAATAGTTGGAGGTAGAGGTCTGCATTCCCGTGGCTGTAATAGTCACCACCATTTTTTTTTCAGCGCGGGAATACATTTCCGAATAAAATGCGGTAGTGGTCGAGAACTCTAATTTGAACGGGAGTGGGTGGCCTGACTATATAGCGCTCCTGAGAGAAAGAGCAAACATCCGCCATTGCTGTCTGTGTGTGTGTGTGTGTGTGTGTGTGTGTGTGTGTGTGTGTGTGTGTGTGTGTGTGAGAGAGAGAAAGAATGAGACAGAGTGCTACTGTTTTGCACTACTGCCCTTTTTGCATTGTCTTGTTTGTACGCAGCAACGCTGCACTGCTTTGGCAATACCAATGTACAGTTATTTGTCATGCCAATAAAGCACCTAAATGTGAATGTAAACGTGAATGTAAGATCACATCGGCCGTGGTGCTCTGTGTGTGTATGTGTATAAGAGTGTGTATGAGAGAGAGCGTGCACATCCACCGTGATGCTGTGTGTGCGTGTGTGTGTGTGTGTGTGTGTGTTGCTTAGCTAATAGGCTGACTGGACTCTGTAGCATTCAGCTGGGTCTATGTAATCACTGTACATTCTTCCATGGCCCAATATGTACCTGCTACATGTATAGAAATAATGCTGATACACTCTCAGAAATAAAGGTATGCAAGCTGTCACTGGGGTGGTACCTTTTCAAAAGGTACACATTTGTACTTAAAGGGTCCACATTGGTACCTCAAAAGTATATATTAGTACCTACAAATTTTAAGAGGAACACTTTTTTACTTTTTAGGTACTGATATGTACCCTTGAGGTATTAATATAGACCTTTTAGGTACAAATTTATTCCTTTTGAAAAGGTACCACCCCAGTGACAGCTATTGTACCTTTATTTCTGAGAGTGTATGATATATGAAACACAATTGGTAGTTGTCAAATATATTGAGTGGATATGTTTGTAAATCTGACTATGAAAGAGTCAGTGCCTTAACAGCCAAAAACCTCACCGCATCTCACGCGGTACCCATGTCTCATCACAAAGGGGCAAACAAAACTGACATTTAGTCTACAATCCTTGCATAACCTACACTTTTATCTGTTATCTCTCTCTTTTGGTAGTACCCAATTTTAACGTGAGATTTTGAAAACTGGATCTAAATTTAGCGGGAACGGTCGGGTACGGTATAAAACCTGGCGGGAGCAGGCAGGAGCAGGATTAAAATTTCAGTCCCGCGCAGATCTCTAGTTGGAGGTTCATTCCGATGGGCCCCTAATAAGGGACTAAGCCAAAGAAACATTTATGAATTCATCAATTTGATCATTTTTGTAGCACATGAAGGTTACTTCCCACTTATTTACATATTTCAAATAGCACATAAAATAATTGGACTTGTGGAATTTGCTTACAATTTCTAAGTGAAAAATCTTTAAAAGTAAATCTCACATGATTGACTGTTGAATTTTAAGTCAAGCCAATCCACCAATTTGTCTAGTATTTACAATACAGTAGACTCTCTCCGCTTAAGCTAATGTTAAATGTAAATTGTTTTAAAAATGTGACATTCATATTGTGGTGAAAGTTTTAACGTGAAATAATCTCTAAAAATGTTTTTTTTTTTTTTTCAGGTTGAAATGCTTGCGGATGAATGTTATGTAAATGCATACATTTAAAACAGTCTAGCCTTGCATACTTCCACTGAAACTATGAAGATGGGACTCCCACAGCCACCTGTGTAGCAGTGTTTTTGGTACTTTGCACGTGGCATTTGGGTCAACCGGCCACACTTTTGTAAATGCTATCAGCAGATAAAAGCCATGGGAGTGACTGAGGCCTTTTTTGCCACCAGACAAAAGCACTCTTTATTTCCACCTCAATATCAGTGACTTTACTATCCTCCCTGTCTGTTTATGACAGACTTTGTGTATCAAAACTTCTAAGTTCACAAGCAGAGAACCTGTGAGTGTGAGAAAATGGCATAAACAGTGGAGCATTGTTTTCAAGCGGATGAAAAAAAATTCACATTCAAAGATGTAACGTTGCAATTTGCCAAAGCCTCATTCTGATAAGGACGACGATGATTTATTTCACCACACATCTGTGGCTTACAGAGCTTTTATTTATTTGACAAAGATAGTGTGTTCTCTGTCAGCGTTGACATCCTTTACATTTGTCGTCCATGGTCTTCGGACCTGTCCGTTTCATTCTTTATGACTTTAATCACAAGTCTTCTCATGTTTACAATAAATCGTTGCTTCAAGTGGAATCTGTTAGCTCAAGACACCACAAGCATACTCAAACTTTGGTGTCCTTTGTCATGGGTGAGCAGTAACATTTCTCATTTCCTTTAAACGCTCTTGGAGGACTCCAAGAAAGATTCATCAAACGAGTGGAAATCATCTAGGGCCATCAATTAGTCTGCTGTACAAATGAAGTCGGTAGAGGTTCTACCTTGAAGTCAGATCTCTTTGATGCAATAGAGCGCTTTGGAAAAACAAAATATTTTCAGGGTCACTTGGACCGCTGTGTTTTTCTTGAGCCTTTGGAGTACTTGGGTAAAAGTCGGCTAGGTTTTATTTTAAGATAATTTGTTGTTTGTTAAGTGGAAAAATGCATTTGAATGGTCAGGGGAGCCATACTTTTTCTCCGCTGTTGTTTCAGAAATGCAGCATTAGACATTTACAGAATTTCTCCGACCCCTCATGGGAGCCCAGAAAAACCTTTTTTTTTCACCGCAGAAATAGCAAAGAGTGGGTGTTGTGTGTGTGAATAAGGGAGTTCAGCAAAGAAGATGAGGTGAGACCTAGTGCTAACTAAAGCTCATTATTATTATTATATGCTCAGTATAGTGCTGCATTTGGCCTAATTGAAGCCAAATATTTGTACATTTTTGTTCTAGCTTGTGTATATGTACCAAATAATTGTACATTTTTCATCTAGCTTGTGTGTATTCTCCCACCAGTTTTGGTTTCAACAGCATGTTAGTGCCAGGAACACAGTGATGAAGTACACAAATCATAGTGCACATACTCTAATGAAATACTACTAATGTATTTAAGCATTCAAACCTGCTCAAAGGGTGGTACAAATAATTGTGCTGTACTGACAGTCAATCCTTTGCATATGCAAGGATCACATTTTGAATATGACAATACTTCAGTTGATTCCTGAAGATTCACTCTCCATGAATCATGTACCGCATGTTTGCTTGGTTATTTTGCTCACATTCTTGATTTATTGAAGTCACAGATCACAAGCTGTAGTTCCAACCACACATTTTTGAGAGTTCATTGGAAATGTGCGTTCAGAATACACAGAATCATCAAACTGTGAGCACTGTTGGATACCAATGATGGTTTTGGGAAATGGACTCATGGTTTGGAACAACACGACAATTCAGTTCATTAGGAGTAACAAAGTAAAAAAAAAAAAAAAAAGAAGAATTATCACAAGTCCTTTATGAGAGTAGATTGGTAACTTCCATCTCTCCTTTACTTTGGATCTCTGCCTGCTGGTGCTGCCAAAGAGCTAGTTTAATCCAAGCCGTTACTCCAAAGCGCTACAGCTTGATGACAAGATAAAGGACTTTGACACAGTGACTTCTGCTGACATGACAGACTTTTTCTTTTCCTCGCTTTCCTCTTCCCGAGTTGAAGAGTTGAATCCTGGGTCAGCAGCTTTCAGCAGAACCCCAGACTACAATTCCAGATGGTGAAGTAGGACCAGATCTCAGCTCATCAATTTAATGAGGACTGCCTCTGCTTAGCCACGTCCTGCTCCTCGGCCAACACTTCCGGCTACGCTGAGGCCTAAACGTTTGACAAATAAAGACGGATCTCAGTTAATTGGATAAGGGATGGCCTTCGTGTACAAAAGTGGCAGCGTAATGTGATGCAGATCCAGCGGTTTTCCTGACCTTCTGAGATCATAGTGACTGAATGTCATATTTTTGGACTTGTTTGCACTTGTGATGGAAAAAAAAGAGATGGGAGGAAGTGATTGTTTATATTTAATGAAACAATTTATTGATTTTGTTATAGTCTACATTATTATGTTGACTGTTTTCTGCTCTACACAGTGCAGAGTTTATAAGACAGTGACCTCTTGGATTTGGCGTTGTCTGGTAATGTTTGTATATATGTTGCAAATCGACTTGCAAGACTAGAAGCAAAGAAGATAACCTTTGCAGGCCTCATACATCAAACAAAGAAACTTTTAAGGAAAGATAACACACCGGCCAGCAGTACTGTATATTGCATACAAAAATTTTAATAAATGTAAATAAAAAATGTGCATAAAATCAGAAATTTTACATAGAAAATAATGCCAAAAATTGAGACAGACTTTTATACTATAAGATGATCATAAAAAATAAGTTGCAAACATTTTACTGAATAAATATCTTGAATTACAACAACTAAAAATATCTTTCCCTGAAAATAGTGATTTTTGTTTTCTTGAACACAAACTTTGTTGCTTTCATCGCAAATTATTTTTTACAATATTCAAAATGTTCATACTTTAATGGTGAAACTTTGAAAGGAAACTATCCAACAAGCATTTTTAGTTTTTAAAAGATGTCTAATAGACGTCTAAACATAGTCGTCTTGGCTAAAACAAGGCAAAATTTTGGCTGTCAGTGAAAATAAAATAATAATAAGAAGAAAAAGAATAGGCCAAAACTAGACTAGTCATCAAATAAACAGAAATGAATGACTACACATATAAGTCTGTATAATCCTATTTGTTAGGCTATTAGATTTTCACGTTTAGTCTTGTTTTAGCCAAGCTGTCTTGATGTTTATTAAACGCAAAATTATTTGCTGGGTAGTTATTGTCAACAAAAAAATCCAATATTTCTGTAGACCGAAGAACAGTCAACAATTCAGCGAAATTTTCGGAACGAGTCCTTAAACAATGAACTTACTAAAACCGAAAATAATTGATGTCGCAAAAGTTAATAGATGCTGAAGCACCAAGGCTATTTTACACAGTAGAATAGCGCCTATACAATAGTACAAAAGTTAAATAATGGACCGTTGCTCATAAGTTCATCTTTAGCCTACGTTAAAAAATTAATTAATATGAATAAATAAAATGTGTATTTATTGTAGCTCAGCTAATTCTTCTATACACTGTCCACCATTATTTGGCTGTCAGTTACTTTATTTTCTTGTTCTTCTACAAATTATCTGATTGCCAGTACTTCACAACGATTATCCATAATTCTCACTCTCATTATAAATACAATATAATGATGTATTTAAAATACATCATTATATTGTTTCATCTTGGCCCATAAAAGTGTCTGGATGTCGGGCGTGTGTTGTGTCACACCATATTTTTCGAACCACTGTGGAACTAAAATCTCCGTCACTGTCTATTATTGTTGTTGCAAGTATTCTGCAAATGGTTATGAATGTCCGTGGGCCCTGGTTAAAAGTTAAAGCGAAAAATTGACTAAGTGCTAACTATATAATACAGGATTCGTTTGTTTTCACATCTCCAAATTGAAAGTATGAGGATTTCCAGATGAGGTCCATTTCAGGCTGGAGATGTGGACTCCAGTAATATTCGCCTATTCTCTTCCAGACAGTGAGCCAGAGGTTAAGCAGGAACTCAGCCCTTGCCGAGGGAGTGTGTCTAGGGGTGTGTAAGCCCTCTCTTCTTCACGGCAGATTGTGCGGTGTTATAATTGACTCATCCCTCCTCATGTCTTCATCGCAACGTCGTGTATTTTTCATCGGCCTTTCATCGTTTTGCACTATGTCGCCAATTGTAAGACAAAACAATTTCATCAGGACATCCGTACAAGCGCTTTAACCGACCTTCTCATAATTTTTCTCTCTAACTCTAAGGCTAAATTAAATGCGTCTTACTTTGCATAACGTCCTAGATAAAATGTGAATAATATAATTCTTAATCAAAACAAACGTTACTTTTTCGGTTTGTATTTGTTTAAGTAACTGTTCAAAAGTTGACATGGACGTGAACACCTGCACACGTTTTTCATTCGATAAGAATTCGTACTGCACATAAATAGTTTTTATGACTACTGGTAGGCTAATTTAGAGACAGCGTTTTTTTTACATATATGAGTTTATCTATATAATCATACAACGCTTTCGGTTTATAGCCTAAATATCAGGTTATGTGAAAACTTAATAATAAAGCTTAACAAATAAGTCTAAATTGCTTCCTTTATTTAAAGTAGCTAGTAAATTAAGTAGAACAGTGAAATATTGATAGTTGAAAATTAATATACTGTGTATATAGGTCTGATAAAGGATGTTTTAAAATTAGAAAACGAATTGTTTTTTGTTGTTTTTGTTAGTTTATTTTTTGCATAGCCTGCCGTGTCTATTTTCCCAATCAACTTTACCTGTATACTTTATAAGCCTATTTAATACATTTTTTAGACGTTGCATAAAATTGTTAAGGTAGGGGAAAAGTTGATTGTGCTTTAGGAAAATCATTGTCCTTTGGGTAGCCTATTTTTAAACACAAGATTCAAATATCAAATACTTTTAATTGACTTGAAATTATTAGGCTATTATTGTTGTTATCATTTTGTACTTTCCGTTTTTAAATAGCTTACAGCTATTAACGTTAATGCGGGCTAAATATTTTAAAGTTTTTTTTGTTGCGAAATAATGTCACAAATAATTACAGTTAAAAAACAATGATTTTTTTATTCTTTTAAAGATATTGATAAAAAAATAATTCATTTGTTAAATAATTAGCAGATATTTGCCTTCAATGGCATTAGTTTCTGATGCCTAAATAGTTTAATAAAAACTGCATTATAAAAAGGGACGCCGCATTTATCTAAATAATACAAGGCCATATGCAAGAGAAAAAAGACATTAAGTTTCATGGATGTTAATGATAAAGCGCGAGTTGTGGCGGGTCGTTAATGGTCACTCGGTTGAAAATAACAAAATGACACAAAAATGAAGATTTAACCTAAGCTAGAATTATTATAAAACCAAAAAGGCTGACCGCTGACAAACATGTCCAAATCAAACAAAAAACTTTTTCAAACTTTGAATTAAAAATGTCCACTTCCTAAAATGTTTACATCTGACTGCGATAGATTACTGTACATGCGCAGGTAAGTCTGTGGCGCATTTATTAGCAGTTTTATATTGTCTGCTAAAATGTGTTTCAAAGCTCATAAAAAGCCAGCCTCTGAATCATTGTTATCCATCCACCCGACTCCCACAAACACACACACACATTCAGTTTATTGAGACTCCCTGCATGCTGTATGAGTATACAGGGAGGAGTATTGCACAGGGAGAAGTAAATGAATGAAGTGTTACACTCATCTTTCCTCACTATCCATGACTCCTCCTCCCGACTCCTCAGACTGACTCTGTGAGCTCCGGGGCCTCCAAACAAAACAGACCCACAAGAAAGGAGGAACATCTCTTGTGCTCTCCTCACTCCATTCCAAGAGCCTGCTGAAACCTCCCGTTTTTCTTTTCTGCAATTTTGATATGGATTCTGGTTGAGTTCTTTCCACATAAAAGCACTTTTTGCTGGCCGTGACCCAACTTGACTTTGCGATGACACCTTGAGGTTGGATTTTAGCACTGAAGTGAACTCAAAACTAGTTCCGCTGGACCTTGTTTCTCAACTGGGCCCATTTGCTCCGCTCTTGAAAGTCCTCAAAAATGGGTTCCGATGTTCGTGACCTCAACACTCTTCTCCCTCCAGTTCCGCCACTGCCTGGTGGGAATGGTAACTGTGCTCTTCCAGTGAGCAGCACCCCACAATGGCCTCCGATGTTGGACTTTCACACCGGAGCGCCGTACAGCTCGCTGGCCCAGCACTCCTTCATCAAGCAGGAGCCCAGTTGGGGAACTGCCGACCCTCATGAAGACCCTCACTGTGGGTTGAGTGCCTTCACCGTGCACTTCTCTGGACAGTTCACTGGCACAGGAGCCTGCAGGTATGGAGCCTTCGGGGCCCCTACACCAAGCCAGCCTCCACCCAGCCAACCAAGGATGTTCAGCAACAGCCCTTACCTGTCCAACTGCATGGACAGCCAATCCAGCTCCAGGAATCAAGGTAAGGAACTACTTTAATGGCATACTTTGTACATCCTTGGTCAGCGTTTGGATGAGAAAAGCTATAAACATATAGCAATTTATTATGGAAAATGAGCTTTACATTTGAATGGTAAACTCTGAACAACACTGCTTGTTTGTTGTCACTGTGTCGATGGTTCCATGAAGAGCTTTAAACAAACTTACAAAAAAGGTTCATATTGGCAAAAGTAAAAAATAAATAAATAAAATCCACAGTATGAAAAACTATTCTTATATTTACTCACTATCAAGACTCCTCACTCAAAAAATATATATATTTTACTTGTTCAAACTACCTAATTAAAATGAGCTGAAACAACACAATTCTTGAGATTTTATTGGGACAACTTAATTTTGTTTATGTTCAATCCACATCAAATGGTTAAAAGTGTTGTTAACTTTATCAATTTGTGTTGTGTTGTGTGGAACCCTGCATTTTTTGCAGTGCTATTGAAACCTTTGTTTTTTAGAGAGCATTGAGTAAACTTTGCAGAAACAGAACTTGCACAATTCTGAAACAGTATTTTCAAATAAAATATACCGCAAGGATCTTCAAAAAGTATAATTTAAACTTGATAGAAATGTTATTATTTTCTCTTTTATTCATTAACAGATGCATTACAAGTAATAAAAAAATTACAAATTTAATCCATTTGTATACATCTAGAATATGTATTTGAATAATTTTATATAATTTTAATAAAGATGATGAATATATAATTATGATAAATTTAAATCTATTATTGTACTTAAATGTACTATAATATATTATGAAATATTTTGTATAATTTTTGTCAGCATTGTTAAAATGTGTCTGCTTATTGCAGGTAATTAACGTTAAAAGCTTCAGCTTCATGTTGCACTTAAAAATCCAACAATTCTTGCTCTTGTTTTTGGATGAGATGTCATTTTCAATTTCATAATATATTGAAATCCGACATTACAATAACTCAACTGAGCTAAAACAACTTTTAAAAGTTAGATGAAATGTCACAGAATTTTTTTTTCAAAAATTCTTTAATTATTAATGTTTATAAGTTACAGCAAGTTTTCGACACTGTATATGCATATTTGAGTACTGAGAACAACAGATACAATACACTCAAAAAATGACACTTGCTGTTTGTTCAAACTACTTACTGAACTGAAAACTGATAACTGAAACAACACAATTCTTGATTTTTTTGGGACAACTTAATTGTTTTACGTTCAATCCACCTAAATTAGCAAAAACTAATAAATAACTTAATCCCTTCATGTTGTACCAACACATATTGATTGCGTAGAACCCAGCATTATTTTACAGTGTACACTGTAAAAAATGCAGGGTTCCACACAATTCATTCATGTTGTTCCAACACAAATCGATTGAGTTAAAATAACACTTAACACATTTATGTGGAAAATTAAGTTGTCCCAATTAAATCTCAAGAATTGAGTTGATTCAGCTTATTTTAAATTAGTTTGAACAAGCAAAAAATAAATAAATTTTTGGAGTGTAGGATCAGGCTTCAATTTAGGCATACTGCATGTAATTACACTTAATTAATAACTATTATAACTATAGTAAGTGCATGTAAAGTATTACCAAACTAACTTTGATTTAATTAGAACACATTTACACAATTACTAAAAACCTTTATTTATTTCAGCAGAACTTTGGCAACAAACTGAACCATTTATAAAAATGAAATTAATAATTTATTATAAACTAATTGTAATAATCTAGTTATTTATAATAAAGTTATTAAATTATATAATTCACTTTAATGTATCAACAAATTATAATGTAATGCAGAAGTGGACAGTTGTGTGTGTTTTGTGTGTGCTTGTTTTAACAGTGAGTAAGTAAATGAGTAAATGTATTATGTGATTTATCCATCACCAGGGCCGTCGCCTCACACGTAATTTTGTGCTGTGAGTAATTACGTATCTCAATGCTGCTGTATTTGTCAAAACACTTCCCGGTTATTGTACAGATATGCTCCAAACAGCTCATCAGGCTGGCGTTTAATGCATGAATTCATTACACACTTTGTGGGATGATAAGATGTTTGCTGTAAAGCAAAAAACATTTTCCCCTTCCCTATTCGGGATGACAAATTTGATGACAAATCAAACAAAATAAACAAACTGCATTTGCCTTCAGTTTTTGAAAAACTAAAATAATGATAGAAAATGAAGATCTGCTAAATGAAAAGAAACCTGCTAAAATGTGTTGTGTGTATGCAGTACGGAAACACCTGTTTGAAAACAAGTAATTCCTTCATTAATCATAGCACTGGATACTATTTAAATAATAATAATAATAAAAAAGTACTGTAAATGTCTGTTGATTTAGCAAATTATAAAATTATATTTAACTGTAATAATGGGAAACAATAGGGACTCATATAGAGAAATGTAATATTAATGTTTCATAATTTCTCTGTCGCTTGCAAAACATGCATTTTTTATTCACTAGAAGTCACTTTTAATATATATTTGACATGTTTTATGATTTTGGAATGTTAGATAAACTTTCTTTACTTATTTATGAATGAAAGCCTTGATAATGACCAGATATTTAGGAGAACTCCTTAATTTCCCATTTAATATAAAAAGTATGCATAATTTTAATTATTATTGTTTTAAAGAACATGTTTTGCATCCATTTTATGTACGCTAAGCAGCCTTTTGTAATGTTAAGCCTATAACAGTAACATTAATAATTGTAATAATAATAGTATAATAATATTGCAACTGCAATTTCAATTATATTGAATTCAACAATAATTGATATTCTTATTTGCTATTTTGTACACTCTCAGAAATAAAGGTACACAAGCTGTCACTGGGGTGGTACCTTTTCAAAAAGTACACATTTGTACTTTTAGGGTCCATATTGGTACCTAAAAAGTATATATTAGTATACCTACAGGTTTTAAGAGGAACACTTTCTTACTTTTTTGGTACTAATATGTACCCTTGAGGTATTAATATGGACCTTTTAGGTACAAATTTGTACCTTTTGAAAAGGTACCACCCCAGTGACAGCTCGCGTACCTTTATTTTTGAGAGTGTATACTGTAAAAAATGCTGGGTTCCACACAATTCCTTTGTTTAACAATCCATGTTGTTCCAACACAAATCGATTACGTTAACTTAATCATTTGTACAAATTCAAGTGGATTATACATAAAACAATTAGGTTAAACTTAAGAATCATGTTGATTAATCTCATTTTAAATAAGTAGTTTGAACAAGCAGCAAAAATAATTTTTTAAGTGTATTCATTACAGAATATATTATTATTTTTGTGTAAAGAAAAAAACCTTCTTCGTATTTTTTCCTTTTCTTAACATTTAGATATTAGACACCAGAAATGATATCTAATTATTTGCTATCTGGTGTAAATTCAAAAATCTATTTGAAATGAATTATTTATATTCTGA
>CAIGQZ010033231.1:6540632-6566033 GCA_903798205.1 Danio tinwini
TATATATATATATATATATATATTATAAATGTTATTATATGTTATTATAGGTTGTTTTATAAACCTTTTTTTACAATTTTATATTCATTTAATGTCATTAGTAAAAGAAATTAGGATCACACTTTACAATATGGTTGTATTAGTATTAGTTAATGTTAGTTACAAACAATTAACAATACATTTATTACAGTATTTATGTATCTCTTGTGAATGATAGTTAACGATAAAAAGTTGTTTACTGTTAGTTCATATTAACTTAGTGCATTAATTAATGTTAACAAGCAAGATATAAAATTTTAATAATGCAATAGCAAATATTGAACTATGATTAAGAGTCCAAGTATTGTTCATTATCACTAACGTTAACTAATGAAACCTTATTGTAAAGTGTGACCAAAGACACAAAACTGTTTCCTTTTAATAATACAATTATTAATCACTGTTAATATGTAATTGTTTATAATATAATATATTTTATTATAATATGTGGCCAATACAGAATTGTTACATAATCTCAGAAACTCAGTAGCTCATGTAAAATATGTGATCTCTAAGTCAGACCTGTTCTGTGTGTTTCAGGTGATCAGCAGTATCCAGTTCCTCCTCCAGTGTACGGCTGTCACACTCCGTCTGACAGCTGCACAGGAAGTCAAGCTCTGCTGCTGAGAAACCCATACAACAGGTACATCATCATCATCATCCTCATCATCACCACCATCATCATCACCACCATTACCATCATCATCACCACCATTACCATCATACAGCACAAAACATATCAACTAGTTTTCCAAAATGACCTAAAAGCAAGATATTTACTGGTATTTATTGACCAAAAAAGTCTCAAAAAATTACCTTTCAAAAAAATGAATTAGTTGTACCGTTTAAATAAATATTCCAAAGTTGGCCGGATGGACCATTTGTGTTAGAAATTGAAAGTGCAGATCTGTAATGGCAAATATTAACCACAACACATTGCGCAGTGGATGTAAATTTGATTAGAACTACAAATGAGTGAAAACTACATGGATGGCGGATGTGGGAGACTGTTGGTTTAGTGCAGCATCTTATGTTAAAGGGTTTGAATGATTAATAATTAATATCTAACCTGATGAAAAATTTTATCCATGTTATATTTAACCTAAATACAAACAGCATTGGAAACATTTATGAAGACGCCATTAAATTCCACATGAACCGAGTTGCTGAGACTTTTTTCAGTATAATAATTTACTTCAAACTGAAATTAAATATTTAGTAGGGGGCAGGGCTTTCTTATTGCAGATCGTTTCCTCATAGCAAACTAACGGTAAGACGAGCGTGGTTAACAATATTGTGGTGAAAATCATCAAACTAACCACCACCTAAGAAGATTTTGTTTGCATGAAGGACCCATGAACAAACTTACTGCATCTCCAATACAATTGAAACGTGTGAAATGAGATGATTCTCAGGGCAAGTAACTATGCAATGGAACAGTTCATTAGGCCGTGTGTCCATCAAAGCATTCTTCCAGAAAAATGCTCAGCTGTGATAATTTCTCCAATAGCTCAGTGCGTTACGTAAAATGATTGCTCAGCACCTTAAAGAAAATGAAAAAAAGGGTGGATATGCACGCTTAATGGTAAAGTTGTTTATCTGTTAAACACTCAAAAGTACATACTATTTATTCACAAAAAGAGTAGTTACTTTTAGGGGGAAGTGTAAGTGAGCGGAATTGGGATGCAGCATTATCTTAGACAGAACTTTTACCGGTATATCGCAAACTATTAAATATTGTCCATCTATAATCTCTGGTTCTTTTTAAGTATGTTCACTCTCTCTCTTTCTGCAAAACATAAACTGCATCATTATCCTCCACTAGCACACTAACAACTACTGAAATTAATATTCTGTCCTAAAAACAAAACCAAAAAATCAGGATGAGCTTGGCCAAAAACCAAAACCAAAAATCTACATAAAAACTTTATACAATTGATTGTATTAATTGAAATGTAATTAATCTGAAATGAGAAACTAAAGCGATAAAAATAATCACACATTGGAACAAGTGGAACAAACCAAATAAGCATCAAACCAAAACATTTTAGAACAAACTGAAATATAATACACTCCATTCAGTTATTTTCAGCATAATTAAACTGAACATAACTACTGTCCAAAACTGTTTTTACTACACAAATGCTTCTGAATGCTTTTTCACTAGCCCAAAAACAGAGTTCATGAAATGCAATATGTATCCTAACAGATATGGAGGAAATGAGATATTCCAGTATTAAAAAAAAAACCATGCGCTCAATTCATCCAGACAGGCTGCAGACGGTACGACTGATAGTTTGTCAGGACACAGGAAGTTCAACTAAGCAGGCCTGCGCAACAATCAGAAACACGTCAAAATCTGTTGTTGTGGTCGATCCAAAAAGTCACGCTGCCATTGAACACGTAGAGGAAGTTCGGTAACAAGAAAAGGAGGAAAAGGAGGAAAACTGGTTCGTACAGGATGTTCGGGTAAATTATCTGCAAGGATTTCAGAAATGCATTAAAAATATACACTACTGTTTAAAAGTAAAAGGTCATTCAAATTAATTTCTTAAGCTTAAATAATACTACTAAAAATGTTTATTTTTAAATATATCAATATTATAAATAAAAATAAAAGAGAATTGTAATGTGAAATATTGGTTGTAATGATGTTTAGTAATTATACAATTCTACTATGCAGGGTTTATACGGTAATGAAAAACCTGGAAAAGTCATAAGATTTTGACATGCTATTCCAGGCCTGGAAAGTTTTTTGTAAAACAAAATGAACCTACAAAGTTTTGTAGAAATTTGTTTAACAAATATGAATATTTCAATATTTTTCCAATATAAATCAAATTAATTCTACAAGGCATTAGGTTCTATTATTCATTTTCAGTAGTTATTGTTATTATTATTGCTACAATTTTGTGTATAAAGTATGCTTAAGGGTAGAGTTAGTTGTCACAGCCTCTTTACTTCTCTTCTGTCATTGGCCAATCAAATGCTCTCAAATAATTTTAGCTAAGTATAGTATAAACATGATCTAAATCAATTTTATTTTGTCTTATAAGTTACATGGTCCTCCAGGTTGGGATTGAGTGTTGGACTAACGACCCACTTCGTAAAAATTAGATTACGATTAGGTTACGATACACCAACATGGTGCGGCTAAATATCAACCTCGATATAAACGGCCCAGGGAGTAAGTAAGTATTATAAATTACATAGATTGTCATGTGTTTTACTATAGGCTGCATTAAAAAAACATACATTTTTCTTTTTCTTAAATATGAATGACATGAATCATTACGTGAGGAATATTTACCTGAAAGTCTTGAAAAACTCATAGAAATATAGTAGGAAAAATGTGTACAAACCCTGATTATAGTAATAATACTTTTTTAAATGATAATGACATAATTATAAAAGTGTATTTGTATTATTATTATTACTATTATTATATGAAATTCCAGATTTAATCATATATTATTTATTTTTGTTATTTAATCAGTTTCAAAACAATAAAGGTCAAATTTACTTTATTAGCAAATATATTTTAATAATTTTATCTGTATTTCTGACAGCTAACATACCTTCCAATATAACCTGGACACTAAACACTTACAAATAATAAATAATAATAACAATAATAAAACTCAAAACAAAACATTCTGAAGGCCTATAAACATTTTCAAACTTTTAC
This sequence comes from Danio tinwini, assembly GCA_903798205.1. NCBI lineage: Eukaryota > Metazoa > Chordata > Actinopteri > Cypriniformes > Danionidae > Danio > Danio tinwini. The sequence continues at coordinate 6,544,360 of CAIGQZ010033231.1, forward strand.
TTTCTAGCTAAAAACTGAAAATCACTTTCAATTTCCCAATAATGGGTTAAACCTAAACCCTAACCTCCGACAGTTGTTAAAAATCCCAAAACTGATCCCATTTGCTTTGACATACTATTGCCAAATCAAAACTGGCTTCTGTCAAACATGCTTAATAAAGGTCAAGCGCCAAAAAAGCTATGCCAAAACCACACTTAAATCCACCATCCGTTTGCACTTCCAGAGCAGCTCTGAATTCCTTCATTCTGATAAGTGCTTCACCGTTTCTTACTGGAATTCCCTTCGCAACTTCATACAAACTTACAGCCCTGAAATCATCTCGCATTCTTCGCATGCTTTCGCCATGTTGTTTTTCCAGCGCAGAGGGAACATAAAGATTCAAAATAACAGAATTTGGGATGATAAGAGGACTCTAACTGCGTTTTCCCTTTGCCTGTAATAAACAGTCTCCTATCGGGGCGGCTGTGAATCCTCAAATCCCGACACTGTGCTGCTTTTCGAATCAAACGCCTGGTACCCACAGCACTGTATTTACACAGGGTCTCTGGTTTTTAGGTAGCACGTGGTTGCTGGAATAAAAAAACACGAGCAGATTTTTAAAGCACTATTAAGTTGCTGTAAATCTCAAAGGCAGATGGAGTGTAAACTGTTCACAATCTATAGGCTTCCTGCATCTCTGGTGCGTCAAAAGTGAAAAACAAAAATCCAGACACATGTTCACATGAGCTGCCAGAGCTGATATTATCATCTGCGACCAGACTATTGGATCTTTAACAAGGAAATATTGGTCACACTTTACAATAAGTTTACAATAGATGGTGATTAATTTACTAACAATAAACAAAGAACGATACATTTATTCATTCATCTTCGTTAATGTTAGCAATTGTTCAACAGTAATTTACCATTTATTTTCACAGTTACTACCTGTAATGTGTACATAAAGTAAATTACTGCAATTTATTCTGTGCACTACATAATTTCTTACAAATCTTACTCTTTTTTTACAGTAAAATGCTGTTTCCTTTTATTACAGCAAAACACTGGCTAGTTATTTACTCCATAATCAGGAGCAAGGGTTAACAGTGAAGGGTATACAGCAAGGGTTAACAGTGAAATGCTGTACAAGTGTACATTCAAAGTCCATGTTAGATAAAAATATAACAACTAACATTAACTAATATAATGTTATTGAAAAGTGTGACAAAAACATTCCAGGTTAATTTTATAAAAGAATACAATAATTCTTCTAAGTCTTTTTTTTTCTTCCTTTTTTTGGTTTAAGATGTTACTTTAAAACTGAAGTGTACGCACATCAAGGATTCTCAAAGGCAGGCGCTCGATCAAAAACAAACACAATGGCAAAAGGTCAAAAGAAAATCAGCACACCGCCACTTTAGCTCTCAGTAGTTTTAATATTACAACGTTTGGACCTACATGGTTTTCATCAGGTTGATGAAGACCATGTAGGTCGAAATGTTGTTGTAATATAAAAAACTTTTGAGAGCAAAAGTGGCAGTGTGCTGATTTTCTTTTGACCTTTTGCCATTAAGATGTTACTTTGTCATGGAAGTAAATTGCAAAATTGGTCACATTGATGTGTCTTTACAACCAAAAACATTAGCAATTCATCCAAAATCAAACAAAAAGTGCTTCAGGGGTAATAATTGTGTTGGTTTCCTTTGGGTTAGGGATTCATAAAAATAAATGGTGAAATTTTAAGTCAGAGGCACTCAAAAAAAAAAATAATAATAATAATAATAATAATTTAAAAGCCTTTATTAACATGGCTAATCCATAAAACTGCACCTTTGCATTTCGGCAAACACTTGTCTTCAAGATTACCCTGAAATGCATAGGTGCAGTTTTATGGATTAGTCATGTTATTAAAGGCTTTTTAAATCATTTTTTCACAATTTTTTAGAGTGCCTTGGACTTCATTTTTGCATTTTAAGGAATAATGTTATGTATTTCTTGTGGCTATATGTTTAAAATGTATATTATTTTTAAACGTAGTGTTTAGCTCAATCATAAAAAACTACTTTTATTAATTATTCTCTTTAATTTGAGCTGCAAATCTGTATAAAACTATTTTCATGGTTGATTATAAATTTTGTTGGTCTTAGGTTTTATATAGTCTTGGTATATTGTAATGATTTAGCAAATGGCTTCACACTAAAAAACAGAAAATAATTAAAATAATGCAGTTTGTTGTACGTCATGTGACTAAACTTTTAACACTTACAGTTTACCTCCCTTTACTTTCACCGGAAGTGCCTCAAATGTATTGATTATGAAAAAAGGTTTAAAAAAGGAAAAAAAGTTTTTGCTGTAGTCAAATGCTGTTCACCCACTTTAACTTAAAATACTCATGAAACATTTAAAACACAAATGCATACACTGCTCATACAGTATATTTAGCTTTATCAGTCAGTATTTTCTCCAAGAAAAAAAAAAACTTGATGCTGAAATACTGTTACGTTCCATGGGCTGTGAAGCAAGCGCAGTACCAGGTAGTACCAGTTCATACAACCATACGATGATGAAACACTATGATGTCAGAGTTGCTGTAGATAAATCCAAACTATGTGTTTGGGTGAGCACCTGGCAGGGTAACTGATGGCCCTCTGGACAGGCTTTTTATAACATATGGCAGATTTTTGGTCAGAGCGATGACCTGATTAACCGATCACCCCGCTGGTTTGGTAACCTCCTTTTTTTGTGTGTGTGTGTGTGTGTGCGCATATGACACATTCATTCCCTGTTACCCCGGATCCAGGGCTATTTTTCAAACACACATTCTTTACATTTGACAGTGGTTGCTGCTTTTTAATGTACTGTAAAATACTGTACATGCATGTGTTCTTAAATTATGTTTTTGTTGTTTTCAATCCCAGCAGTGATAATTTATATCAAATGGCGTCACAGTTGGAGTGCATGGGGTGGAATCCTGTCAACTCTTTGGCGTCCACTATAAAGAGGTAGGTCAATGCGACCCGCTTCTGACTTGTAGGAAATTCTTCTGAGATTTAAATAAGCACACATTCGCCTAGGCTGAGAGAAGGACTTTGTTTGAGCTGGTGGTTATACTGGGAACATAAATTGGGAGTTGAAATTATTTTGAGGGTCTGATAATGCATATGAATTGGAGTTGGTTTATGTGTGCAAACCATAATTCTGTGGTACATTGCCATGGATGTTGGAAAAGTGAATTCTAATTCATTGCAAACTTCTGAAAACTAGCCAGATCACAATAAAAAAAGAGAGGGGAAAATATGTTGTAGTTACAAGCTGGATGTCAGAATAAAATGTGCTTTTTGATCAAGCCAGAATTGGGGGAAACCATGAGATAAAAACTGTTTAGAATTTAGAGGAAAAAATAAATTGTGAGAAAAGTCAGAATTGTGGGATATAAACTCGAAATAGCAAGAACAAATGTCAGAATTGCGAGAAAAAGGTCTAGAACGAAAAAGAAACTGAATTGCAAGAAAAGGTCAGAATTGAGTTAAAAATTACAAGAAAATTTGCAACAGGCTCATTCTGAAAACGACCACCTATATACATTTCTGGATCTCGCCAATTATGTAGCCAGAAGTACATATGGCTGAATTTCGTCTGTAAAATGAACTTTACGGAGTGATATAATGCCGTTCCCTTTCATGCTTAACAGCTGACCACTTACCTCCATATGGACGGCTTTCTCGCTGTTACCACTTTGTCCAGTAGCTCGTCATGTACGTCGGCAGACTTCAGATGCAGAGAGGGGTTGACCATGACAACGGGGTTCGAGTCTGGCAAAAAAAAGGTTTCAGAAAACGAGTAAGACAAACACAGAAGCCAAAAAATAAAATAAACAAGAAAATAACAGGGTGAGAATGTGGTCAACTCTGAAATGTGGTAAAAATCAGTTGAGGGCTTTTATTTTTCTGGACTGCTTTTTAAAACACTGTCGGTTGGGTTTAGGAAAGGGGGAGGGGGAGTCAGTTAATGAGTCAGTCAGTCAGTCAGTCATTCAGCCAGTTGACAGCGGCCTCTGGTGGATTTACGTGAGAACAGCAAGTGTAAATGGCACTCGCGAGAGAAGTTTGAGATCTCAAAAAGTGTACAAAGTGGCCTCTGGTAGATTTGCGAAAACAAAAACTGCAAAAGAAAAAAACCTTCCTCCTGGGACGTGATTGGTACTCTCCGGAAGTTAATATAGGGGTACGTTTTTTTTAAAAATTACTATTTTAATCTTATATCGGAAGTTGTTTCCGCAGATTACAGTTCACATTGCTTTCATAAACTTGTTATTTTTACAGAAAACAAAACAGTGTAGTCCAGTTCTGAACAATTGAATCTGCTGACTCGTATGAATGACTCCTATGGGTCATATAATGAATCTAAGACGTTCAGCACAACCATTCTAGTCTGATTCCTGAGTGAATGAGCCATACAGGTATGAGTTGATTTGTTTTAAAGTGTCAAAACAAACACTTTAACTACTGCAGTCTTCTTCTGAATCAAACACATACAGCTTACCACAAACATTGGGGTAATGTATGTGTTTTTACCATTCAAAGAATTAGACTTTTATTTATAGCCTCAACCAAACCAGGTTCCCAAACCCCCTCATGACCCTTGCATCTTTCATCTCATCTTTCTGTTTGTGCCAAAAAGTAGTGTGTGCACATGCAGAATTAGCCTCTGTTTTGTCTGGCTAGAGAACGATATCCTGCCATATATTTCTGCGAGTGGCACCTCAGCCTTGACCAGGCAGAGTGCTGGCCCGCCGGGAGGAAGGGAGCCGCGCAGGGGGGGAGGTGGAAGTGCATCGCTGCACAATGGGACAGACTCTACTCCCTCTGGGACCCGCTCGAGAATCTGCAGTCTCGTTCGGCCAGTCGGGGAGGAGGCTTTGACCTCTCTGAAAGAGTCGGAGGAGCCCTGGGTGACGGATTAATTCATGTGCTGATAAATGAGAGGGACGAGACTGGTTTTGGTAGAGGAAAAAAATCAGACATGCTGATCGATCCCAAGAGGGCTGCCATGGAAGCGTTGGTGTGACTCCTCAAGCTTAGCTTAGGGAACATTTTGGTGACAAAGATGTAAAGTTTGCTTATAGACAACATAGTCTTTTTTGCAGATCCATTGAAAAACATGGGCTAATAAGGCTGTATTATGCACGCCATACCAGTAGATAGACTTCTAAAAGTAACACTACACATCTGTGCTCATACAGTACAGTCCTGTAGTCCACTGTAGTTATTTTGGTTGTCAACAATTTCTTTGGTTGTTAAACTGTGTTGCTGATACAACTAAAATTGATTTATTTTTTATTTTTTATGATAACCTACGTATAAACAAAAGATCAACCAGACGGTTATGATGCCAGTTAAAGGGTCAATTTCACAATCTTATTTTGTGGCTAATTCCTATGGATTTTAACAACAACAACAACAACAACAACAACAACAACAACAACAATTTAAATTCTTTTGATCTGATCAACCCCCAGTAAAGGTTTTGTTTAGTGGCAGGATTAGGGACAAGCTTTTGTATTTGTGCAATATTTTTGGCCTTTTTTCATGCTTTGCAGTAAAGACCAGTTGAGATATGTCAGAAAAGTTGGAGTAGAGAGAGGGAAGTGGGATTGGCAAAGTTGCACTACATGTCTGTGTGTGGAAACACGAGGATATATAATCTTTGCAATAACATTAGCACATTTTCGTACAACCTACTCATGCCTCAGAGAGTTATGAGTAGTTGTGTTTAGAGATGGGTCTAAATGCTATATAAAAAAATTATTTTTATTTAATTATTATATAAAACTATGATTTTATGTAAAACTGGCCAACCCGATCTTACAGGATATTTTAACATTAGAATTAGTGGCTATTTAACGTTTTTCCAGATTTGTAAGAATTTGTACAAATTGCTTACAGAAGTGGCAGGATTATGGGCAAACCTTAATATTTTATGATTTCATATCGATAAGTCAACTCGTCGGCACCACTAGTCTAGTGGTTAAGTGCATCGACCTATAGCACTGTGGTGCTCACGGCAATTACGATTACTGGCTCGAGATCCCCTACTTTCCTGTCTGTATCCTCCACTGTCTTATCCCAATTAAAGGTGAAAACCCCCTAAAATAATAGTTTTAAAAAATGCCACCCCAATCTCATAACAAAACAATATTTTACATTTTTATATATTTATATTTTGGTGAAACGGTGGCCAATTTTTGTTATTTCATTCATACACTTATTTTTTTCTTAGAAACACACACACCCTAAACATAACTACCAGTTTGTCATAAGAAAATCATACAAAACTGTACAAATGAGATTATATGCATTCATAAGTATGTCACTAACGTGAAATAGTTATGTTGCATAAGTTCTTTAGACAATAATGCCATTAAGTATGCACTTTGATCTGATTGTCCTTTTACATTTACATACTAAGTGTACTTCACGCAGGTGAATGGACTTGACAAACGACCTGTTGGAGACACACTCTTTTTCGTCTCCATATGCACCAGACACTTTATTATTGATCTTATTCTTCAATTCGAAGTGGCTAATTTTTGCGATTGTTTCAGAACATCCTAGTAATTTCTCCTATAGGTAATTGAATCGGAATACTAAACGGCAGAAAACGGCCAAACTACTACCTCTACAAACAAGTGTGTTCATGACTATACAGACAAAGTAGAATAATATAATAATAAAACATCAATTTGCGCGGTGGCGCAGTGGGTAGCGCTGTCGCCTCACAGCAAGAAGGTCGCTGGTTCGAGCCTTGGCTGGGTCAGTTGGCATTTCTGTGTGGAGTTTGCATGTTCTCCCCATTTTGGCGTTGGTTTCCTCCGGGTGTGTTGGTTTCCCCCACAAGTCCAAAGACATGCAGTGCAGGGGAATTGGGTAAGCTAAATTGTCCGTAGTGTACGTGTGTGAATGAGAGTGTCTGGGCATTTCCCAGAGATGGGTTGCAGCCCTTCCAAGTGATAGGCATCCGCTGTGTAAAACATATGCTGGATAAGATGGCGGTTCATTCCACTGTGGTGACCCCTAATTAATAAAGGGACTAAGCCAAAAAAAATGAATGAATGAACATCAATTTGCAACATCAAGCAGCATAATGAACTGTTTTTAACATCTAAAAATGAATGGAAGTGAATGGGAACAGAAGTCTCCAGCCATGAAGATTCAAATGGCTGCACCCACTTGTACGTGAAAAATAAGGTCAACAAACATGTTCTGCGTTCACACGTGAATGGGTAAAATTAGGTAACATCCAAAAAAGCAAAATAGGGGCATTTTAATTTTTTTATTTTTTTTACAATTTTTATGATTTAAAAAAATGTGTTTGAAAAAATTTATAATTGTTCCAAACTTTTGACCGTTAATGTATCTATAGCTCTTTCCATACCTCGAAATACCATGTCTGTCACAAGCCCAAGTTGGTTCAGCTTGAGTGAATGAATGAACTGTGAGAAGATTTACTGCAGGATGCTGTTCTGAACTGTCTTTCCGTCTGGCTAGTCTTGCATACAAAGAGAACTTTATACCTCATGAACTGCTACACAAAATTTGCTAAATTTTATTCAAGCCAGGGAACAAACTTCTCCGGTAACAAAAAACAGATTCCAGTCTGTGTGGTCTTTTCTCCAAAGGTGAAACATGGTGTAGAATTGTCCCGAGAAACGTGTATTTACAGCGTGACGTAAAAAAGGCATACCGCTGAGGTTCAGGCTGAAGTTCAACAGTGAGCAAGACCATACATTCCCCATTCATCTCTCTGACTGGCCCTACCTCAAATGTTTGGGGCAAAAATATTGCTCTTTGAAACAGGGAGCAATTTGCCCCAATGTCAGGATGAGTTACGAAGACATGACTCTTTGTGTTTTATGGCTAGCATTGCCCTCTATATGTCATCCAAACTTTGTGAAATAATGCATGGGGAGATTTAGGAAGGACTTTATCTGCTGTCACTAGTAAATGGGAAAATTATGAGGTAGAATTACACTTTGTGAACAACGAACAACTTCAGGGTGGAGCATTTTTTGATGTTTTTACATGCTTAGTTGTATTTTATACCACTAGAAAAAAAGTATCTAAAAATACAGCCCAATGTAAGAAGGAATTTCCAAATTGTTTTTAAAAAATATATATGCATTACAATTGACATTTTTGGTGGTCTAATATTTTAGGGTTGTCTGTAAATTTAGCTGAATATTTACTACCTATTTTCATCCAAGGACATTATCTCTTTTTCCACACGTCTTAACTACCTAATCAACAAAATTAATGGTGCAGTAGGTGATTGTCTTCAGAAACATTTTTTGTTATGCTGGTCTCTTCACATTCTAATAGTAATGAATAAAGTAAATTATCTAAATGTATATATATGTATATTCAGGGTAAGGCATAAGACTAAAAAATGTTTGCCTAATTAAAATTTGTTGGGCCGATAATTCCCATAATTCTGATAAGTAGCCCAAACTGTGTCAACAAATGGAGATTTGAACATCTGTGCAACAGTTCACGCAGACAGACCCACCATTTTTTTCGTGCATACACGCCACATACACATTCACATGAGAGAGTGACAGCAGTAAAATCAAATGCTGAATCTAAACTTTTTAAAATCCTGAATGAATATTGGAGTTACTTTTGCACGCTGGAAGGATGACACCATGGCTGAAGTATTTCTTTTAGACAGGTAATGTTATGTTTTAAAACTATTTTAGTCACGCAAAGCTTATGTAGATTTAGTTGTTTTACAAATGAGCTATATGCACGAAAGCAAAGACTATAGAATACATAAGACATGTCACTCGTATACTTTTGAATGGGGAAAAGTGTAATTGTCAATATGGCGAATGAAGCCCCGCCTTCTAGTACAGGAGCCAGTCAGCAATCGCTACTGTGACGAGGGGGCGTGGCCGAGAGCCGTGGGAGCGAAACGAGGCCCGCCACAGATGAGATACACCTGTGGCGCGCACCTGCCTTCAATCCCACGGACGGAGCTCTGGACTATAAGAGGAGGAACGATGGCAGAGGACAGAGAGAGAGGACCGGGCCCGGACATATTGTTTTACTTTTGCTTTCAGTTTGTTTTCCGTTTGTTTTGATTTAGACGGCAGTCTCCGTGAGGAGCTGCCGTCCCTTTTATTAATAAATATTTATTTAAAAGTCCATCGTTCCTCCTCTTATAGTCCAGAGCTCCTTCCGTGGGATTGAAGGCAGATGCGCGCCACAGGTGTATCTCATCTGTGGCGGGCCTCGTTTCGCTCCCACGGCTCTCGGCCACGCCCCCTCGCCAGAGCTACATAATGTATAAAGCCCGCCTTCTAGTACACAAGCCAATCAGCGATCGATATAGAATGACAATTCTCCGGGGGAGGGGCTCCGACCAGATGTGAGTTTCTGCAGATTTTGTGTGATACAAACATTTAGAAATGAAACTGATTCGACAGCTGTTGTTTAATTTATTGGTTATTCGTAATCGTAAGCTTGGTAAGGAGTTTTGGAGAATTTGATGTTTCCCCATTCAAACAAAATGCCCAAGCATACTGCCCGAGAGGCGTTTCAAAGATGACCGTCGAGTGAAATAACTTGCCTTTAAAAGGACTTTGACGGAACTGTTGTTCAACCATTGAAATCTTCCGGCTATAGATTGATGTGACTATTTTCAATTTCATAAGGGACCTTTTACAGAATCGATAACGTAGATTTGTATTTAGTTTAACAACAAAACATCAGTAAATAGCGCTATTCCGCCTAGCCTACTTTTCTGAGCTGAAGTTGGATTTATATTCACATTGGTTTATATATTTATTGGTTTATTCGGTCTGAAATGGCATGTAAGTATGGCTTAGTAATGTGTAATTCCTGCACGCTGCTGGCCAAGCACTAAGCATACAGTAGTCATTATGACAAGTTTTGCTTGCTACACAACTGAAAACGTGCTAGATATAATACAGCTTTTTGTTCGGAATTGTAGTATTATAAAGTACTATAAAGTTTTCTAACTGGTGAATGACATGAGTGGGTTGTCTACTGTCATCTTAAAGATGCGCATTCATGATTTCAGGAGACGTGGCTTTGGACAGCAGAGGAAGGCACTGTGTTTTCAAAGCTATTATGCTAATGGATAGCATTTTGTCTGATCACCTACTGCACCTTTAAGACAAAAAGTTTTACAGACAGCTAGTTTAAATGCTTCTTAAAGCACACAAAAACAAAAAAGCACACATTATTAGTTAATTATTTCTAAAGTTTTTATGACTGTGTCTATTTACAAAATAGTTTTAATATATGTTTATGTAATTATAGACTAACTCACTAACAATTCTGTTGACTGAACAAGTAACAGTATATTCTGTAAATTTGTGAATAAATATATACTATATATCAGAGTTTTTGTGGCGTATTAGTTAGTTAGCTTAGGGTTTGCATACTTGCAAAGTTATTAGTCAGAATATCTGTTGGTGCACCATCAAAATAAAGTGTTAGCAGAGAGTAAGAAGACACTAATACTCAAATGACCAGTAGTTGACATGCAGTCATAAAGTGACAGCCAACACAGTCAAAAAGAGACAATCTAAATAAAGTGTTACCAAACCAAACCAGTACATTGACAATAACAAATTATTCTCCCCTTTAAACATGAACAGCCATCCAGGAGGTTATGAGAGCGACCCCAGCACACCCATGGTCTACAGCTGCAGCACACAGTACCGTATTCACACCCATGGTGTCTTCAGAGGCCTTCAGGTCAGTATCTCTTGCTCACGGCCCGCTTGAGTTCACTTTCAGGACAAACTAAGATTCTTTGTGCTCTTGGGATGTGCTCACTTCAGGCCAAGGTCAGGCCATGGCGTACAAAGACACACAAGCACTGGAGCACACAATCCTTAATCAAAAGTTTGATTATACAACTTGCTAAAATGATGAACATCTCAAAAAGAGAAATGCAAACCCCTAGATTTAGATACAGCGCCTTAAATAACTCTTAAAACGCGAGACAAATGTAATTTAGAAAGAAGGTGCCGAAGAAAAGCAACTGACGCAGTAAGAAGGCTATGCGAGAGGAAGCAGGGCCCCTGCCAGAATAGTTGAGAGATTTGAAAGGCATTTCAGGATGAAAAGCGAAGAGGAATTGCTTTAAAAAGTCCATTAGCCGCAAAGCTGCAGTTTCCAGTTGCCTGCTGCTAGCCCATATAAATCATTAGCTCTTAATTAATGTCTGTCAGCAGGCCTTAAAGCAGTAAAAGAAGAGATACTCCAGAGCTGCTCGCATTCACAACGGGATGCCTTTCTTCACTTCTCTGTTTACTCTTTCTCTCATTACTGGGTAAATGTATGATGGGCAACTCACAATGTTTTTTTTATATAAACGGATGTGTATGAGTAGATAGATATGGGTACATAGACAGATAGACAAACCTATAAAATGATAGATAGAACAACAGAGAGATAGATAGACGGACGGACAGACGGACGGACGGACAGACAGACAGACAGACAGACAGACAGATAGATAGAGATGGACGAACGGACGGACGGACAGACCGATAGACAGTCAGACAGATAGTAGTTCTATCTATGTAGATGGAGTTAAAATTTAACACTAAGAACAGTTAATCTGAACTTAACTGTCACCTACAAATCAAACATAGCATGCTAGCCTGCAGAGCTGTGTAGCCTAGCCTGCTGTGTTATCCTCCCGTGGGGTCAATATAGACGTCTGCCACTACAGTCATAGAACAGGTTCAGTAATTTACTTATCAATAACACTTAACACTCATTCATTACTGTGCCAGCGTACAGAAATGCCATTATGCTAAGCGCTAGTTAATTAAGAGCAGATGGGCTTCAGCAGCGGGTAAATGAGGGAAGCGGGAGGAACAGGGGAGCGAAGCGGTGAAATAAGGTCTGCCTAACGTCCGTGACTAACCGTTCACAGTTAGAGCGCATATCAACAGCACGGGTGAATCTCAATGATCATTTCACAGCTAATTCTGCAGTAATGAACCCATTGGCTGTGCTAATCATTAGCAATTTTTGTGCAGATGTCTTGTTTGCTGTGCAGCATTTGTCGTAGCATTGAATTGAACGTTGTTGGTTTTCTCACAGGACGTACGGAGAGTACCGGGCATTACCCCTGCCATTGTGCGTTCACCTGAGACCAATGAAAAAAGGCCGTTCATGTGTGCCTACCCGGGCTGCAACAAAAGATATTTTAAACTGTCGCACTTACAGATGCACAGTCGTAAACACACAGGTGAGAGAACCCACAGGTGCTATTGTATATCATTAGCATAATGCTAAGGTTGTTGTTAACATGTTTGGTTGTATTGAACTCATAGGGGAGAAACCCTATCAGTGTGACTTCACAGACTGTGGTCGCAGATTCTCCAGATCAGACCAGCTAAAACGACACCAGAGAAGACACACAGGTTTGCACCTTTGTCCATTGTATTTTCTTGTACTTCCTTTATAGCTGTTTGCTAAAGGACAACAAGAATCAAGTATTAAGAGCTACCGTAACTAACAAACAGGGAGACCTCTCAGATAGTTATGACAAAGGTTCTACCTTTAAGGTGATCGAATGTTCATCCAAACTTTGGATTATGTTTTTCCAGCATTTTAGTTTAGTTTAGTTTCAGATGGTTCAGAGAGCATTCAAAAGTAACATTCATATCATATTATCAAATTTCTGAAATGGAACATTCCCTCAGGGGGCCGTTCACACAGAATGTGTCTAAAGAATTGTTTTTAAAGTGCTTCCTCTGCCATATTGCTGTCATATAAAACAGGTGTCATGCCAACTTGCTACTGTAAACAGAAGTTCACAAGGCTTGCCCCGCCTCCAAATTCTTCTGATTGGTCCACTGCTTTGGAACTGACATTAATGATTCATTGACTGACCCAAGTGCGAGGCGCTCCAAAAGACAGGAGACGCAAGCATAATGGCCATGCTTATATGTGTCAAGCACATGTTTACATAGAAAAACAATGGAAACGTATCGCATTGGAATCGAAAAATGCAGTCTGTTTGAGAGACCCTTAAATGTTGTCTCCAACATTCACATAACTAAGAAAAAAAACATTTATAAAACAAAATGTTCAGAGAACATTGACAAATAAGGTTTTCATAATATACTGAGATGGTTAGCACATTTAAAAAAGTGAAGTGTGAAAGTGCTTGCTTGTTAAAAGAAATGCACTTAGTTGTATTAAGTGTGTGCTTATAGTACACTTCCAGTTTATACAACTAAAACAGTATGTAAACGTAACATTAACTAAATAAAAAGGCACTTAAATGTACTTAAAATTATTAAAACAGCAATTTTTTGTCATATTTAAGTACATATTTATAAACTAAGTTTTAACTTGTGTTTATACATTTATAGCTGTACTTGCACTTGTAGATATATACAGTAATACTATGTATAGGCCACTTTATTGTTCTTTAAGTACACTTTAATAATTATTTCATGCTATGAATTCAGACATACTATACATGTAGATATATAGACAAATGTATTTGTATCTACATATACTATATTAGGTTCTTTCGGTAATGTTAATAGAATGTTCATCCAAACATTGGATTATGTTTTTTCCAGCATTTTAGTTGGACACTTTTTATGTGTTTTTGAAATGATTCCCCTGATTAGTTTCAGATGGTTCCGAGAGCATTCATAAGTAACATTCATATAATATTAGCAAATTTCTGAAATGAAACATTCCCTCAGGGGGCCGTTCACACAGATAGCGTCTAAAGAATTGTTTTTAAAGTGCTTCCTCTGCCATATTGCTGTCATATAAAACAGGTGTCATGCCAACTAGCTACTGTAAGCAGAAGCTCACAAGACTTGCCCCACCTCCAAATTCTTCTGATTGAACCACTGCTTTGGAACTGACATTAATGAGTCATTGTCTGACTCAAGTACGAGGTGCTCCAAAAGACATGAGAAAAATATATAGAACAACATAAAAACACAATGGAAACGTATCGCATTCGAATGGAAAAATGCAGTCTGTGCGAATGACTCCTAAAAGTTATCTCCAACATTTACATAACTAAGAAAAAAAATTGAAACATTGAAAAATAAGGTGTACTGAAATGTACTGAAAATGTTAGCACATTTAAAAAAGTTCTTAGAAAGTGGAGAAAAAAATGTTTGTAAAAAAAAAAAAAAAGTGCAGTTAGTTGTACTTCAAATTGATTAAAAAGGCTGTTTTTTCATATTTAGGTACACATTTATAATCTTAAGTTTTACTTTGTAATGTTCTTCAAATTTATAGTCATACATAAAAAAAAACATCACTAGCTATATAATATTAAGTAAAGGCCACTTTTTATTGTTTTCTTATTTTTTGAGTACACTTTGATAATTATTTCATGCTATGAATTAGGACATACTATATATGTAGATAATAAATAAATAACAAAATAAACGAGTACACTTTAATAGCTACTAGTACACTCTGCTGAGAAACTCAAGCATGCACTTATAGTAGCATGACGCTAATGGTGCTAATTCCTCATCATCTATAAAAAGGTGTGATAGCACAGTCTGCACTTGTTGACTTTAGTTCAACTAAAAGTTTACATTTTCACTCGCGTTCCAAGTTTCAAGTGTTTGCTGATGTATGGCTGAACAGGCAGGACTCTCTAAGTCTCACATACTTAATTTAGTTTTTTTGCTGACACATTTTGGCATGGCGTCTCTAGCCTGTGCCTCGTTCTGTTCTTGTGTGTGCTTGTATGTGTGTGTGTGTGTGACCACACTTGTGTGTTCCTGTTGTTGTGTGTGTAGGCGTTAAGCCATTCCAGTGTGAAACCTGTCAGAGAAAGTTTTCACGGTCAGACCACCTTAAGACCCACACCCGGACACATACAGGTAAAACAAGTGCGTAAACCTTTTCATTTTTTCATGATTCGCTCCTCTCTTTCCACTCTTTGATGTAAAGTTGGATTTTCAGAGGTCACTTTGTATCTCAGCTTGTATTGGGAAGTTATTAAAATATTATTTGCAGTGGTTTTCAATTACAAATGCTGGTTTGTACAAATCCATAATTTTACAGTTTATTTCCGGCCGCTGGGGTGCCGGAAAAAAAAGTGAAATAGCAGCCGTTAAATTACAGAAATTTACTGTAAAATAACAGAGGTTGAATTAAAGAAATTTACCAAAAATGTAATTTTAAGGAAATTTTTGTAATTTAATGTCCGGCACCCCAGCTGCCAGAAATAAACCGTAAATAAAATTTACAGTGTATAGTAACTATAATAATGAAGACTATAAAAATTATCAATAATTTACTTTTTAAATTGCTATTAAATGCATAGAAATAGTTACAAAAATGCTAATATGAAAAATAATTATTTGCAAAGTTATTTGTTTAATGAACTAAATTATATATTTGGTATACACAATATTTGTATAAACTTTTGCATTTGATAAAAAAATGTAAATAGTTTTCACAGATAAACATTTAAATAATTGGGTAATAATTAGTAATACTATTACTAATACTAACACCAAAATTAATAATGTAGTTATTATTGTCAAAGCATAAATTAAGTTGTTACTGTACAAAATTACATAGAAATAATAAATTGGTAAAATAATGGCTGGTAAATTGTCATTTATTATAATTACTAACATAATAATAATAATAATAATAATAATAATAATAATAATAATAATAATAATAATAATAATAATAAAACAATTATGCAAATAATAATAATAATAATACTTATTATTATTATTATTATTATATTATTATTATTTTATTATATTTTTATTATTATCGGCCACTTTTATGAGAAAAACATTTATGTGTATATTTTAGTAAAATATAAATAATATTACAAATAAATGTTTTTCAATTTAAAATTGTAATAATGATGATGACCACGATGGTAATAATACATTATTTTTTATTATTGTTAATAATAAAAGGCTGATAAATTATTATTACTATTAGCCTTTAACAATGATAATAATAATAAATAGTATCATTAGTATTATGATTATACTACAAGTATGTTTGATTATTATACTCTGTTATTCCTTGTTATGTCACTTATAGCCAGTTGCTATTTATAATCTGCATTAAACAAAGTCATCATGACCAACCACTGCTCTTAAGTGACCTCATTATTATTTAATAACCCTGATATTCCTTATTGGCCACTACATTTGCCTTCCATTCTGTTCTAATTTCCATCTCTCCTCTTTATCTCTCTCAGGTGAGAAGCCCTTCAACTGCAGATGGCCAAACTGTCAGAAAAAGTTCGCCAGGTCAGATGAGCTCGTCCGGCACCACAACATGCACCAGAGGAACCTGACTAAACTCCAGCTAACCATCTGAAACCCCCTGTCCCGAACGCAGTGGCCCAAAAGCAGAAACTGAGGGAAATAATCTTGTTTTCCTTGATAAGCGTTCAGGTCATGGAGCTACAAGACAAAGCTACTCTTTATCTGCATGTGCAGCGCCACCTAGAGGAACAAACCTGGCCATTATACACCATTACTGTGGTGTCAATAAACAAGTGTGTTTCCTGCAAGGGAACATTATGTCTTTAAGGCAAGACACTGCAGGTTGATTGTTTACGTTAAAAATTGCAATTTTATTTTTATACCAGGAGTTTTCTAAAAATTTTATGTTTAAATATGCAAACAAAGCATTATTTAATTAAATATTTGCTCATTTGCATGTGCTTCTACACAGTGTTAGGTAAAGCTACTTTTAAAATGAATATACTGCAATTTTGAGTCACTTTTCTTTTTAAAGTAACCTAATGTGTTATTATATACATATGACTTGGTTATTTTTAAGAAAAACAACAAAAATAAAGTATGTGTATGTATATTTTGTTTGTTTGATTAAGGTTATGATAAAGATTAAGATTGTAATATATTACTTTTAAAATAAACTTTACACAACAGTCTGAATATCGGATGAAATCAAGATCAAAATTCTTGTTTTTTATTTTTATTTTTTTTATATATATATTGGAGTCAAATGTTTTTACAGAGGGGATTTTGTGAATCTATTTTATCAGTCTGTAGTTTAAAAGACGAGGGAAAACAAAAAAAACAAAAACAAAAATGTATAAAACCTTCAGAATACAAATTAAAGTTGACAAAAGCGACACTTGAAAGAATGTAGTTCACCCAAAAAATTTACATTTACACACCATTTATTAATAATCAAGTGTTTTTTTTTTATATATATTTATGAGTTTCCTTTTTCTATTAAACACAAAAGAAGCTATTTTGAAAAATGTTGGAAATCTGTATTTATGACTTCCATAGTAGGAAACACAAATATTATGGGTCAATGGTTACAGGTTTCCAACATTTTTCAAAAGATCTTCTTTTGTGTTCAACCTAAAAAAAAGAAACTCAAACAGGTTTGTGACAAGTAATAATGACATCATTTTTAGTTTTGGATGAATTATCTCTATAACAGTGTGTTTTGGAATGTTATACGCTAAACTAAAATAAAATTTAATTAAAAAACACTTTATGAAAAGCCCAAAATCAAAACAGTATTTTTGGCCGCAGTGTCTTGCCTTAATGCTATTTTACATTTATTTTGGGATGTGACATATGATGTACCTAACATTTTAATTAAGTAGCTTTTAGACTAATTTATTGTTTGTTGTAAATGAAGAAGTAACAACAGCTGGAAAACTCATCCTCAACTATTTGTGCTCGACATGCTGTATCTGGAATTGTGAAACTCATTCATGCTGTTTGTAAAAAAAATCCACTCTTTTTGACCTTACCAGTTTATTTATGAGTAGGTCACACTGGTTATGTGGCTGAGCGGTTGTGGTCAAGTTGTAAATATTAGTTTTAATCCTCAGCCAACACCAAAAAATAAATTAACAAGCAAAATTCTGTTTAAGGGAAATGTGACTTGTATAAAAAAATGGATGAAATGTGAAACGCATTTGGATGGATTTTTGTTTGTTTGTTAAATAATCTTTATTTGTATGTTCGTCATATATCTGTTATTGACAGTCAAATGTTTTTTTTTATTAAACTCTTGGCATTAACTTGATGCAATGTGATTCTACAGTTCAGCTATAAATTTAATTTTAAAGCAGCTACAATTTTATTTTTATGAATGTGGAATGGACATAATAATTTGATATAGTTGAAAATGTTTAGCCCTCCTGTGAACTTTTTGCTTTCTTTTTCAAACATTTACCAAATGATGTTTAACAGAGCAAAGATTTTTTTTTTCCACAGCATTTTCTATAATATTTTTAAGCCCCTGCCTCTTAAGCCTCCTTAAGCAATATTTATTTTCCATTGTCTACAGAACAAACCATCGTCATACAATGATTTGCCGAATTATCCTAACTTGCCTTTAACCTAGTTTAATCTTTAAATTGCACTTTAAGCTGAATACCAGTATCTTAAAATATCTAACAAAATATCATTAGGCTACTGTAAGATAAAAGAGAAGTAGAAATGAGTT
The DNA here is from genome assembly GCA_903798205.1 of Danio tinwini. Lineage (NCBI taxonomy): Eukaryota > Metazoa > Chordata > Actinopteri > Cypriniformes > Danionidae > Danio > Danio tinwini. Next base: position 6,562,863 of record CAIGQZ010033231.1, read on the forward strand.
AGTAAAACTATTATGCTTAGAAATTAGTTGAAAATAATATCTCCGTTAAACAGAAATTGGGGAAATAATGGGCTACTAATTCAGGAGGATAACTAATAATTGTGACGTTATGTGTATATAGGCCTATAGCCTAGCTATATTTCGAAATAAGTTTTCTCATTTGGTTACATTTAAATGATCTCAATGCCATAAAACAGTAATATTCATTGCGATATATTTTACAGTTTAACACAACTTACATATAAACGCAGTTTTTCCGTCAGTTTGTTTCATTCAGCAAAGGCCTCCCTTCAAACCTAGTACTCTTCACATTAAAAACACCAATGGAAATGTACAACTATCAGCTTTGTCTTTATCTGAAGCCCAAGCCGCGGCCGTCCAGCCTTTCCATCTTAAACAATTTGCTAGGCCCCCAGTTCTGCGTAAATCAGCGAGCTTCTCCACCCGATTACTCATGCCGAAAAGTCCCGCTATATCTCACGCAGACAGCGCTTAATCTCTGTCCTACATTCGGTCCGAGTGCCCTTTGAAGGCTAGGTGGCTGCTTAGTGTAACTCCACCACAGTTCACTTCCAATGGACTACAGTTGTGTTGGTTTCTATTCGACGTTTACGTCGAAATGAGTACTATAATTGTGAAGAAACTTACAACAGGTGAGTTTATTTCCATCACTGGTGAACAGGTAAATATTTAAACATTTTAAAGTATGCTAGTTTTTAGAAAAACGTCGTAGCCTATCTGTAAACAGTCCGCTCCTTCGTTGACAAAGGATAGAAGACGTGTTTTATAATTTGTTATAGGTAAATAACCACCTCATTCTTCGCTGTTTTTCATTTTCTTAATGCTTTTTTATAAGGATTTTCATTCACCTTTTTAACGGAAGCGCATTCGTGGCCTCGTTAACTGCAACTTAACGTGGCTTCCAGGGACGTGCAGTGACATTTTAAAGGGCATGGGCTCAAGTGGCGAAAAATTGCACTTTTTTATTAAATAATAATAATAATTGTACTTTAATAAATAAAATATAAGAAATACAATAAATATATATATATATATATATATATATATATATATATATATATATAGTATACTCCCTTAAAGGGATAGTTCATTCAAAACTGAAAATTCTGTCACCATTTACTTTTAATTTTAACTTTTAGTTGTTCCAAACCTACGTAGGCTATTTGACTTTTTTTTCTTTTGTCGAACACACAAAATAATATTTTGAACAAAGCAGGTAACCTGTAACCATTGACTTTCTAGGTATTTGTTTTTAAAACCAAGATATACATAAAAAATATTGTCTGAAAGGGAAAGCTGTCCTTAAAAGAACACGCAATAACTTATACATATATTATATTATTATTAGTATTTAAAAAAGAATTATTATCCCCAGGAAAAAGGGCACTTTCTCTCCAGGAGAAAAAAGGGCAGGGGCTTAAGCACCCAAAGCCCGCACCTCTGCACGTGACTGGTGGCTTCCGGTATCAAGACTTACTGTAAAACAGTCCATTATTGTGCATAATACTGCAAACTGGCATATAATATGATATTTATAGCTATTATACAAGTCATCCAATGTATTTGAAATACACTAAATATTCTACCTAAATATGGACAACCCCAATTGTTGAGATACATTCTAAAATGCTTTTATATTTACAAATTAAATCTTTAACCCAATGGTTAGATTTGATCAGTCCATATTTTACTAAATAGATATATAATTGTAAAATTTTTGAGTTTTACAATTTACTGCACTATTTGTTTCGTTATATTCATTCATTCATTTTCTTTTTGGCTTAGTTTCTTTATTAATCCGGGGACGCCACAGCGTAATGAACCGCCAACTTATCCAGCACGATTTTACGCAGCGGATGCCCTTCCAGCCGCAACCCATCTTTGGGAAATGTTTCGTTATAATGGTTTATTATTTAGCCTGACACACACAATGATAAAGGATCTTGTTGCAATATACAGCTGTAAGAAGTGATTCAGAGTGAACTCTCCAAGTGAATCTGATCTGAATCTCGCAAACTATTTGGACATAACTTTAACAATTTAAGTGTAATTCATTTGTATATCTGATATTTCTTGCAGCTAAAAGAAAACATTATTTTGCTGAAATCTTGTTAAAATGATTTTATGTTGATATTCACATTATTTCAAACTACTATGCATTTTAAACGATGAGTGACACTTTCTGTTTAGGAAACGTATACTCTAAAATCTTTGATATTTCATTAAAAATTAGGTATTCAAAGAATCAATAGTCATTTTGACAAAAAGAGCTGTACATGTCAGGTCATGCTTTATCCATAGTCAAATAATATAAAGCATGAACGTTTTAATGCAGAAAGATTATCACAATAATATTTGTCTTTTGTCTTCTGATTTCTTTGTGTTAAGAAAAAAGAAGCAAGATGGATATGACAGACTATTCCCACAGATTGCAAACTGATGATACAACAGGTTGGTTTGAACATTGACTGGCATTATTGGGTTGTGGGCCAGAACATGAAACTGGAGACAAAAAACATGACAGTCAAAGCCTCCAATTCTTGTTTTAAACTCAATATCTCATTTTCTCTGTATATGTGCATGCGTTCATTTTCCCTTCAGATGACTGTAAAAAAAAGCATGCTAATCAGCAGCCTGTTTTTTTGGCTCTGATACCACAAGATGAAAGAAACTCACACTCTCACTGAACTCTGTCTGTGATCCTTCCAAACGCTGATAAAAGTTTGACTCCAGTCTTCAGTCTTGAAGTTTTAAGGGCATCTCAGGTCCGTCAAACTCTCAAAAGGAGCGTTAATTTGGTGAAGACATTCAGTGTTTGAAGAATGTCTTCAAAATAAAGCGTGTGTTGATGCACGGCAGTCTTTTTAAATTTTGGCTTCATTTTTTTACCCTCAAAGAGAGTACTCAGAAAGCCTTCTTGGAAAGCTTAGACTGATTCCATCCATCCTGTACCTTTTCCATAGAAGAAGCTTTTGTGATTTTCCAAAATAAACAAAACTCCTTAGGATTTACTATCAAACGTATAAAGTTTTAGGCTTTAGGCTTCTATTGTCTAATATTTCAAATTAAATTACATTTGTATTAGCGCATCATATGATTTCAATTTTATATATATATATATATATATATATATATATATATATATATATA
>CAIGQZ010033231.1:6577133-6587862 GCA_903798205.1 Danio tinwini
ACACACACACACACACACACACACACACACACACACACACACACACAGAGAAAACAGTTATTTTCTTTGTTGTGCAACAGCTCTTACTATCCGGCCACTGTCATCAGTCAAACCTCTGCTCTTCCTCAAGGCCTGTACAGTAATGAGGCTGAGATATCATTGTTGCTGCACTCTCTGTGTAGGAATGTATGTGTGTGTGTTTGTGTTTAAGCATGACTTCTAGTTTTTATATTCATATTTTTGCAGGCATAAACACTGTTTTTGATGCACCTGTTCATTTTGAGATTTTAGACTTTTTGGCTTTTTTAATGTAAAGTAAACTTTTAAGTGTTTCTTCTGTTGTTCTTTATCAATTTGTGTCTGGTGATTTAAATTAAAAGACGAAATTTTTTTATTTTATTAGAATATGCAAAAAGGTACACAAATCATACAAAGAAAATAAAACATAAAAAAAACAACAACGAAAAACAAAAACAACAACAATACAGTCAGGTACTGGCAGGTGCGTGCGTGTGTGCGTGTGCATGTAAAGGTAACATGGTGGACAGGTCAGAGTACATACATAAGGGTCAATAACAGTCAATAAATGAAGCAAGTGTCATAGATATAAATAAACAAATAGTAAGAAACCAGTCAGTGGTAAAGAGTGACAACAATGCTAGTAATGTATGATAGTAATGATGACAGTAAAGAGAAAGGACAACTGTAATAACTGACAATAACAAAAAATCACAAGTACTACACCAACTGCTACTACAGAAAGTTACTAATATTACAACTACTATTGCAGCTGCTACTACAGCCACAACAACTATTACTACTACGTCTACAACTACTGATACTACTGCAACATCTACTACAACTGATACTACTACAACAACGTCTCCTACTACTACTACTACAGTAATCACTAGTACTACAACATCTACATCAACAACATCTACTACCTCTGATACTACTACACAGACTACTACTACTACTACACCAAAACCTTTACTACTTCTGGTACCACTACACCAACGACATCTACTACTACAGAAACTACTACAACTACTACTTCAACAATCCCAACTACAAATACAATTGTTACTACTACAATGACTACTACTACTACTACTACTACTACTACTACATCTACTACTACTACTACCACTACTACAACAACAACTACAGCAACCTGAAAAATGACAATGGTAGAAATACTTGTAATAATAACAATGAGGAGACAACGGGAGGACAAGTCAGAATAGCAACGACAACAATGGCAACAAGAGCAAAAGTCATACTATTAATGATAATAGTGAGGAGGTGAGGGGAGGTTGGGACGAAATTTTTAAAGCTGACAGCATGAAAAACCCAGCTGGATCTTATGAGGAAACATAAGTATTTTACATTTTGTCTGTTTTGTGGCTAATTCGTACAAATTTGTACGAGTTCAGTCATCTGAAAATGTACGATTTTAAAAAGGAGGCGTGGCACCTAACCCCACCCCTAACCCCATCCGTCATAGGGTAATGAGCAAATCGTACTAATTTGTATGCTAGATCGTACAAATTCATACAAATTAGCCACTAAATCAAAAAGTTACGAATTGCGTTGGAAAAAACGCTATAGTAATTTAAAGTCCCCAAGAAATCAAAACTAACCATATGATTTTGTTCACATTGCTAGTTTTGTGGTGAATGATTCATCTATGCAAGTCATTAAGAAATAAAAAAAGTTTGCCCTTGGAATCTTTAATTGAAATCTAAAAATGCACTACCTGTTTTATTTTTAGTTAAATTGTCAGATTATGTATATCTTAGCTACGCCTGTCACGATATCTATTTTTTGTTGTACGATAAATTGCACCAAAATATATTGCGATAAATGATATTATTGTCATTTTAAGACCATTTTATGTCACTCATTATATAATGCCAAAATGACAATATAATATCACAATGCAAGTACACTCTTTCAAAAAACACACAATATTTTCTTAAGAATATTTAATGTAATTATAGTCATTTTAACAATTCAATAATTAGGCATTGGAATCAGAATGTGAAAACGCATATCCTAAATGAATAATAATTAGTGTTAACAAAAAAGTGCAAGGTAAAAAAAGTAATATATCTGCTACCTGATCTATTCAGTTGTCAGACATCCACATGAAAATATACTATCGTAATTTATAGTAAATACTATAGTGTTTTTAACCATACTGACAACTCCAGTAGAGGTAGAGATGTTGCACAATCAGTTAAAATGTTGCTAGAATTGTTTTTATGTATGGGCGATATATATTGCATCACTAAAAATAATTGAATTGATGTCCATGTGTTGTGCGATAAGTCGATATATTGATTATTGTGACAGGCCTAATCTTAGCAAATAGGGTGACAAAACGTTTTGACAACAAACAGAAATGGTGAGCAGGAGGAGTCTGTTAGGTTGTAATAACTCTGATAACACTTCTCTCGATCTTACTGAATGAAATGCCTACTTTACTACATCCATTCAGCTCGCAGTAGAAAAAACAAGTCACGCCCACTGTTTTCTCATTTAATATTTCGTTTCTATAGGAACTGTGTCACAATACGAAAAAATTTATGGTCGCAGCTCATGGTTCATGGGGACATTAAAGTAAATACTATTGTGGTTTTGAACAATACTATAGTGAATTACTTGAATTAATCTGGTGTTGCTTCTATACGCTTATTTTGCGCAACCACCATTTTAAAAGACAAAAGCGAGGCTGTGGTGGGAAGAAACCCAGAAGTAGAGGATCAGCACTGTAAAGATTGCAACAACATGCTGTGGACTACAAACCTCCAGCTGTTGCTGTGATTTCAAAGCACAGATATGGTGTAAACATCACTTTAATATTATTTAGTTAAGTTTAATGTAACAAATTAAAAGCATATTAGGCATCAAACAAAATCACAATCTTTTTAAGAATGATACACTTAAGAAATGACTATGATTGGCCGTGAAGATCATCAGTTCACCGCTCTTCCGAGTGCAAATAAAGGGACACTGGTGCATTGTAAAGCCACGAAGATCAGTCGATTTATCAGCGTATCGCTCGTCTGTGTTTGCACTCAGTAAACATTGGTGAAGTGCTGTGAACTGATGACCTTGACGGCCAATCACAGTCATTTCTGTTGAGCACTGTTGAATACTATGGCAAATCAGCGGTGTTTAAGAACACGCTCAACAGTGCTTAAATGTTAGCGGGAAATTGATGGGTTTTTTTTATATTTCAGTGCTGAAATTCAGCATTGTGACAAGTCTGATATAGTGAAAGAATCAGTCTATTAACTTGAGTTTGAAAAATGGCATCTAAAACGTGTGCTTGGGAAAGAAAACATTAGCTAACTACTGCCATTTCCCTTAACTTAGCTGAAAATATGGTCTGATATCCCTTTCTATTTTCACTATCCATTCAGAACGGACCTTCGAGTCACTCAGAAGGTGGTGAAATTATAAATTTGTGTCACTTTGTCTTTGTTGATAAGATATACAGCCAGGTACTGTACACAACGTTCCTGTGTGACTCAGGCAATACTTCTGGGTTTTTTCCCACAGCAGCATTGATTTTACTTTTAAAATGGCTGTTGTGTTAAATCAGTCTATAGTTGCTATGGTAAAGCCTTATTTACACTACGAGTGACTCGCAGTGACAAGCGACCGTTCATTTCAATGAAGAGTGAGTGACTTCCGGCAAACTCCGTCTACGCGAGCGACAGCGACCGTTGACGACAAGTGGGTGTGTCGAGTGACAAGAGAGAGTTCAGAATCCTTCAACTTTATGCAAATGAAGAGCAACTTTCTTGAGCGACAGCCAATAGGAGCATCAGTAGAGCTCATGTGATCCTTTCTTAGCTCCTACAGAGGCTGGTTGTATACGCTTGTTTCATGCGGCCGCCATTTTAAAGAACGAAAGCGAGGCTGCGGTGGGAAGAAACCAGGTAGTAAAGGATCAGCAGCACTGTAAACATTGCAACAACATGCTGAGGACTACAAACCTCCAGCTGTTGCCACAATTTGAAAATGCAGAAATGGTGCAAACATCACTTTAGTATCATTCAGTTCAGTTTAATTTAAACAATTAGAAGCGTATTAGGCATCAAACTAAATTATAATCTCTTTAAGAGTAATACGTTTAAGTGTCCTTTTGGACTTCAGTTTATGGCACCAGATGAACACCGTGAGGACGCTTCTCTGCTTCAGCCTATGTAACCTTGTGAGCGACAAAACAATGCACACCCTTGTATTGTCTGTAATAGTGTTGTCCTGGTACTGAAGTGCAATCACAGTCATTTCTGTTGAGCACGTAAACACAATGGCAAATCAGCTGTGTTTAAGAACGCCATCAACAGTGCCTTAGATGTTAACAGGAAATGGACTTTTTTTGTTTATTTCAGTACCGAAATTTTGTATTGTGACAAGTCTAATATAGTGAACGAATCAGTTCATTAACTTGAGTTTGATAAATGTCATCTAAACCGTGTTATTGGGAAAGAAAACATTAGCTAACTAGTGCCATTTCCCTAAACTTAGCTGAAAATGAGGTCTGATATCCCTTTTTATTTTCACTATTCATTCAGAACAGACCTTCTGGTCACTCGGAAGGTGGTAAAAGTATAAATTTGTGTCACTTTCTCTTCGCTGATAAGATATACAGCCAGGTACACTACATTCCTATGTGACTCCAAGCAATACTTCCATGTTACTTTCCACCGCAGCCTCGATTTTGCTGTTTAAAATGGTGGCTGAGTGAAATCAGTCTATTCCACTGTAGACCTACAGCCCTCCGTTTGCAGCAGATCGCCACTCAGAGCATCAGGCAGCTACAAAGTCGCTGCTAGTGTGAATGAGGCATAACAACAACAACAGCGATATAACCAAATGGTTCATTTTCTACAACTACAGGGTATATTATACTATGATACACCACAGTTTACTGTACTAAAAACTCCTGCAATATTTGTCACAGTTTGTAATTTCACTAAAGTTAATATTACAGTATGATGTAGCATTCATTAACAAAGTGTTGTAAATAATATATACAGTTTAATATACTTTACTATAGTAGTATGGTTTGAGAACATATTTATTTTTAAATCCCAACACTATATATTTATATTTTCAAAATTTGTTTTTTCTCCTGAACTGAGCATTAGATGTACACTTCAGCAACAACTCAAAAAGTAAATCCCCCAAATCTCCTCTAATATGTCAAAAAAAATTAAGTTTGAAACTGACTTCATACAATATTTTGATTTCTTTTGGTGTGCCAGATATGTATAGAAATTCAGCAAGTTTTTAGTTAATGTATAATTTGCATATTTAAACAACCTTTTAAAAACTCATAAGACAAAAAAATGTAAACTCAATATGGTGTAAATTCCCATCTTACACTGACTACTTCCATCCCTTTTTTTAATACTTAATGTCAAACCAAAACTGCACTGAGTAGGAAAAACAGTGATGTAACAGAGATATTTTGTGGATATCATGAAATTTTAAGCTCAGTCTCAGACTCTCTAATTCCACTAAACCGGGCCAAATGTGAGAAGTCAATATAGAGGTTTCAAAAGGAATTGACAAAAGAGAATTCAAAGCTTTTCCACAATAATCTGCTACAATCTGTCTTTATACTCCATTTTTCCATTGCCATAAGGTGCTTTGTGTCGTGAGACGGAATGGGTCAAAATAGACACCTGGATCTTGGATTTCCGAAAACCTGTTCTTTTTATGAAGGACAAAAGTTTCAAATGTGATTGACACAACATGCCATCATACTTATTTTTTAATATGTGAAAATGTCTGACAAGATTTTTGGACTCAGTGTACAAGAACCTGACCTTAACTCTGACCTCTCGTTGTTAATCCAGATTATGATCTACACCTGCATCACAGCGAGAATCATTCACTGCCACTAAAGCTGACTGACATAAGAAAGCAAACACGAGCAGCATGATGAAGAGTCTGGCAGGAAGATTGTTCTCCAGCTGCGATGCTAAAGCCATGAGGTTACTTTCCATCTGACACGTATCTGTGGACTGAACAGAGTGACAAGTTGTTCAGAAATCTTCTACTATTCTCTTCAAACACCAGCCCCATGCCTCTATAACTCATGGCTGGATGTGAAAGTGGCCAATGAAGGGACCTGCTCTGATTTAAAGCCCTCTTAAAATTCCCTCTTCTAGAAGATGGGAAGTCTCTGCACGAGCGGCTGGTCTTTCTCAATGCCAGATCTACATGTTTCAACGAACTAGTCACTAAAGAGGAATTTTCAAATTAGTGCTTTTTTCAAGGCAACTGGCCAATATATTTCAGTAAATAATGTCTTTCTAGTGTCAGATATTTTTTACTGACCATTGACATCTTAAATTTTATGAATGATTATTCTGCTTTAGTGCAAAACTTGTTCATCTTCAAGTATTAAAGAGGCCATTATTATATTGAGTAACTACTGTCCAGAATGACAAAACAATTGAAGAGTATTTCAATAGTAAATCAACAGTGGCAAAGGTAACAATTCACAAATTCACAAACAATAGCCAACAAAGAACTAAAGAAAATGAGGGACTAAAATACGAACAAGGCAATCAGAGAGAAACAGAACTAAGGTAGTCCAATTAACAAATTGAAAAAAAAACATGTGAGATGACCTGGAAAGGCAAATTCTCTGGCCTATGGTGATTCAAGGGAGCTATGGAGGAGCCTGTGGAGTAGGTTAAAGTAAGTATATTGTAAGAAGTCAAAAGCAGGAGAAACCAGCCAAGGATCCAGTCAGAAATGGTCAATGGAAGTCCAGGAGTCAGAAAGCCACAGAGCCAGGGTGACACCAAGGATCAAGGTGGACCATGATGGAGATGGAGGGAAGGACAAGAGGGATGTAGGGACAAGTTGAGCAGGAGGAAAAGAATCCTGAAGTGAAGCAGAAAGATGACTGACCAAGGCAGAGCTGCAGGGATGAGGGAGCCTGGTGATGCTGGTGGATTGAAGGGCCACGATTAAAATAAGAAAGCATGGTGAAACCGATAGATTAAAGGACTGAGGTGAAGTCCAGGTCTCAAGTAGATATAGGGGAACCAGAGCTGGGCAGAAGCAGTGGAGACTTGGGAGACAAAGGAAACAGAACTGGGCAGAACCAGAGGAGACTTGGAGACAAAGAAAACAGAATGGGCAGAATCAGAAGGGTTTCCAGAGACAAAGGAAGGAAAGCTGGGCAGAACCAGCAGAGACTGCATGTGAGATGACAGGGAGATAGGCATAACCAGTGGAGTCACAGGAGATGCAGGAGAGGTGGTGGAACCAATGAAGATTTAGGGGATGAAGGAAGGAGAGCTGGGCAGAATCAGAAAAGGCTTAGCAGGTGAAGGAGTGTTGGGCGTAACCAGTGTAAACTTGGGAGTCAAAGTAGGAAAGCTCGGCAGAACCAATTCACTCAGGAGACAAAAGAGGGCTAGGCAGAAACAGTTGAGAGTTGGCTTGGACCAGCAAAGAGGCTGGGGATAAAGAAAGGACATCTGGACAGAACCAACAGAGAATCTGGAGATGAAGGACAGCTAGGCGGAACAAGTGGAGATTGAGGAGATGAAGGAACCAGTGGAGACTCAGGGGAAAATGAGAGCTAGGCAGAACCAGTGTAGTCTTGGGAGTTGATGGAGAGCTGGGAAAAACTAGCAAAGACTAGGTATAAAGGATGAGAATTGGCTGGAACCAGCAAAGACTCTGGGGATGAAGGAATGGCTGCTGGGCAAAACCAGCAAACAATCAAAGGATGAAGGAGAGCTGGATGGAACCAGCAGAGAGGGTATAACTAGAATATCAATCTAATATCAATCTCCCAATATATGCCAATCTACTCCCTCTCATCTTTACAAGGACAATGCTGTTGTCATCTCACGTTCCTGGTCGGACATGTGTTGAGGCTTGGGCTCAAGGGCAATGACAGCATCTATCGTGTAAAAAGTTTCAGTGATGATACTTTAGTTGCTGTATTTAAAACAAATACAGATGACCACATTTACATGTGTATATAAATCGATTGTTTTATAGGTTAAAAGATAAATCAAGACCTGGACACGAATCATAAGGTCTAATTGCAAAGAGGGAAAAACCAATTGGTCAAAGACAGTACTTGAAGCAACTTGGAGGTAATGAGTAAGTAGTCTGCATGCTTGAAGCTTCTCTCAAATACCTCAGGGACTCAGAGACCAAAGTAAATATAGGATTTTGAGCTCCTCCAGCACTCCCAGTAGCAGCCAAAGTTCATTACCATCTCCTTCGTTTGCCATGGCTAATTTGGGAAAAGGAACAATACTTAGTTTAACAGGGTAAACAGTTGTGTTATCAGGATGATGAAATTCGGAAAAGGTATTTCCACACAGTGATATAATCTTGAGCAAATGATGATTTGCACTGAAAAAAGAAACGTAGTTCATAAGGCCAGTAGATGAATATCTCTGAGCATCTGTTATTGATGGGACATTTGTTTGTGTTGAATGAAGCCATTTCTGCCCACACAACACTTCACAGCCATGAATCCACAACAAAAGAACATTTTGTTTGCTTAAAGTTTCATGTAGTTTTTCGGCTTGCAATATTTTGGTTAACATTCTTTTTCATGACCAGCTGTTCTGGTGACTCTTATTATCGTATGTTAAAAGAGAAATGTTAGTCTGAGGAAGAATAATAACACTGAATAAAACTATAATATAAACAATTATAGGGCAAAACGGTGGCTCAGTGGCTAGCACTGTCACCTCACAGGAAGAAGATCGCTGGTTCGAGCCCCGGCTGGGTCAATTGGCGTTTCTGTGTGGAGTTTCCCATATGTTCTCCTTGTGTTCGTGTGGGTTTCCTCCCGGTGCTCCGGTTTCGCCCACAGTCCAAAGACATTGAGTACAGGTGAATTGAATAAACTAAATTGGCCGTAGTGTATGTGTTTGCATGTGAGAGTGTATGGGTTTTTCCAAGTACTGGGTTGCAGCTGGAAGGGCATCCGCTGTATAAAACGTATGCTGGATAAGTTGGCGGTTCATTCCACTGTGGTGACCCCTGATGAATAAAAGGACTAAACTGATGGAAAATGAATGAACGAATACACATATACACATTCTTTTAACTATATATAAATAACAGTATATCAAAACAAAATATAGGAATCTAAAATATAAATAAAATTAAACAAATACAAAACTGAATATTTAAATATAAACCAACTTCATAAACATAAAAAACAAATATTCAAATATATAATATGGTAAACACACACCAATTTTTACTAAATACTTATATTAATACTAACTGAAAATATAAACTTATTAAATGAGTTGTAAAAATCTAAATAACCAAAACAAGTCCATATTTTATTCACAAATAAACTATTTTTCATAGTAAAAATGTGACATAATAAACAGGAAATGATATCACACTTGAATATACCAGTACACTTAGTAACCCAACCTCAATTTTTTGTTAACTTGTAGTTTTTCTCCATCCAAACTGCCTGTAAAACTCTTTTAATTTCATGAACAGGCTCTTTTGGCATGGAAATTAATTATGCTTTGTTCACAATTTCTCCTCGCCCAAAGTGAAGCTATGGAACAACAAAAGCATCTTAATAAAGAATAAATAGATTTTTTTATAAGAGTAGGCATGAAAAAGATATTAATTATCTTTGTGATTTACTTGATTCACAAGGGAACTTCTATTCATATGCTGATTTTATGGTTAAATATAATTTCCCTGTTATTCATAAAGAATTTCACACTATATGATTAAGGTCATACCTAATGGCCTTTCTTATTTAATGAAATGCCACTTGTCATTTGAAGTGATTGAAGAACCAAAGTTTTTAGTCGAAGACAAATGCATTTACGACCTAAAATGTAGCAATGAAAATATAAGAAATGTGTATCAGTCAAAGAAAAAAATCTGAGGGGAAAACTTTCTCTTTTTCTGAGGGGAATTCTCTAATAGATAAAATTAATTAAATCTTACCTTACAAATATTGTGTTCCCAACAAAGTTAACACTTTATTTATCACACTTTATTTTGATGGTCCATTTGTTAAATTTAAGTTACATTGCAACTAATTCTCATTAGATTAAAAGTAGACTGTTTGGTTGGGTAGGATTAGTGATGGTGTAAGTTGACATGTACTTGCAAAGTTTCTTATATCAGTTAAATGTCTGTTAAAGGAGCAGTATCAACAGATATTAAGCAGACAGTCAACTAATACTCAAATGGACCATCAAAATAAATTGTTACACAATATCTACCCCACAAACAAAAATGTATTTAAATTTGTAATCCTAATTTTAAATTGTGTCTTCTGTTACTCAAGTATTGAATCGATTGATCTTTTTGTCAAATGCCCACATTAAAGTGTTTTGGTCTGATTTATCTTTTTTTTTTTTTACATCAAAATGTAATTTTAACATTTTTCCATGTGTGATATAATTTGTTACTTTTCTCATGACAAACAACATAGAATTTAGGCAATTTATTTATTTGATTGGGTAAATATTATATTCACAAATGTACATTTTCTTCTTTACCTAATTTGCTAAATTTTCTTTGTGACTTAAATTGTTTAATTACTATTTTACAAAATAATTTTTTTAGCCAAAAAGTGCAAAAGTTTAAATATTACTTCATCTGATAGTCTTGCCTCTGTACAGTTTTTTATTATCTTTTTTGTGTTGTTTATATATATATATAT
>CAIGQZ010033231.1:6602903-6617943 GCA_903798205.1 Danio tinwini
TCTATCTATCTATCTATCTATCTATCTATCTATCTATCTATCTATCTGTCTGTCTGTCTGTCTGTCTGTCTGTCTGTCTGTCTGTCTGTCTGCCTGTCTGCCTGTCTGTTAATCTATCTGTCTGTCTGTCCGTCTGTCCGTCCGTCCGTCCGTCCGTCCGTCCGTCCGTCCGTCCGTCCTTCCATCCATCCATCCATCCATCTATCTTACTAGCAGTTAACTTCCATTTTCAGAAGCAAGGTTTTAGCTTAAATACCTCTTCAAAGTTTTATTGAAGTAAATTGTCAGCTACATCTGTCCCGAAGATAAGCAAATTTACCAAAATGTAACATTTTGAGCAAGCTATCCCTTTAAATCAATTAAACTATTTCCCTGTATGCAGATGAGCACATGTTAGAACAACCGCTGACAAACCAGCTTCATCATAGCAAATCAAAATCCTGCTTTAAATAAAGCAAGCCCCGAGGAGTCTCCAAATTGGATTACAAGTCAGATAACCTTTGTCTTAGTGAAAAGAGAGAAACGTATCCATAGTGGCAAAATCCATGCCCGGCACGTTAGCAAGTCAAATGAGCCTGTGGTGCATATGCTAATGACACTTTAGATTTGCTCATGTCCTGCTCTGCGTATGTAAATGCTCTTGTTGGATGGAAAAATGTGCCATGTACATCTGGGGGAAACTGACTGGCAGTGTTGTGCTAACGTTGCCCTAAGGCGCTGGACGGTCTCCCAGTTCAGTGCTTGTAAACAGATTACAGTCGCTCTGTTTTCCGCTAACGTCTTCATTATCACACAAAGACAGTTTGGATGATTTCAATGAAACAGATGTGCTTTATTTGACTGCCGTTCCTTTTGTTGCTTGCAATTAAAGTCGTTAACGCTGTCATCGATGCCATGTTTGCGTGTGATTAGCCACAATTTTTGCTCGTATGTTCGAGTCATGATTATGATGTGTTTTATTTTATAAAGAAAAGGTAAGAAGTTTGAAAGGCCGATCTTAACATGACACTATTTTCAAATTTGATATCGTTAATTGTAGTTACTAGAAAAAACAACAAGGTCTGTACATACAGGACTGTATGTACACAGACATATAGTGATCCTTTTAAAAACTGTATCACCACCTACTGGCTCGGCATACATAATTTTTTTTTGTATTTTTTTTAAATATTTTTTTTTATTTTTTTTTTGTATTTGTATTTTCTTTTTTGTTTGTATTTTTTTGTATTTTTATTTTTTTGTAATTTTGTATTTTCGTATTGTGTTTTTGTATTTTTTGTATTTTTGTATTTATATTATATGTTAGGCACCTAGGGTCTGAGAGTAACGGAATTTCGATTCTCTGTATGTCCTGTACATGTGGTTGAATTGACAATAAAGCTGACTTTGACTTTTGACTTTGACATTATACTGTACATGTGGATCTGTGTGAACGGAGATGGTTTTGACAATATTGTCATCTGTATGCAAGTTATTTGAACAACACATACAATTGATGTTGTGTAAATATACCTCTAAATGACAAGGTACTACAAAAATGCTGAGGATGCATTTTGGATGTGTGCATAAAAAACGGTTGATAGAAACGCCAAGATGAGCTTCGATTTTGAAAATGGGCATGAAAAACGTATGCGGATAACTGAATAGGATAAACTTTTTATTCAATAAGAAAAGATGTGCATAAACAACAATGGAAACACTTTATGTTTATAAGTTATGTGACTTTATGAGAGATCATGTGATGGTAAAAATGTGTGTGAATGAACAAATCAGCAGGCTGACCACACTGTAAAACATCTAAAATGTTGTTTTGGTCATTCTAAAACGCCATAACCATTTCACTATTAGTGTTATTATATTATTAATTACCTCCAGAAGAGCATCAAGAGCACATGCTCTTTGTCACACGCCTTCAAACACCACCATGTGTTCATTCCATGTCGGCATAGTATTCCGAGGCACAAGTAATTTATTAAATATGGAAAAGATTCACGCAGCTTCTCCTACCTCAGTAAATTCCGTTTTTACTTTTGATATTTAGGGCCAGAAAATCAGGAAGTGACAATGTTGTTCTCTTTGACTTCTTGGATGGAAATGCTTCTTTATTCGCATTTTTATGAGATATTCCAGTTTTGCACATAAATTTAATTCATATCTTTGGATGGAAACATAGCTACTGAAAATGTTTTATAAATAATTTATTTAATAAAAAATGGATGACAGTAAAGTTCTCAGAAAAACTGCATTATATCAGGTTTTCAAACTTTTAGTTCCCACAGACCACAAATATAATCATCCTCATGAAAGGGACCCCATCCTAAAATACAATTAGCATAGTTAGGCTATTTAGTGCACAGTTGCTTCTACATAGAGCCAGATTATACTGTTAATTTTCTTTACAAATAGCTTTTTTAATATACTTTTTTTAAAGCTTATGCTCTTTCCTGTATTTTATTGTAATGTTGAGTAATATTTAAAAGTATATGTACAATATGCATTGTATGAATTTTGTAACATTATAAATGCATTTCCTGTCATTTTTTGATCAACTAAATTATTTATTTAGAACTATTTACCTATTTATCGGTGACTCGTATGTATTAATGGCAACTAAATGTCTTATATGTTATAATAAACATTTTGTTAATTATAAATTAATAAAATGCTACTTACTATATTAATGTGTGCTAATGAATATAAAACAAAAATTCAACATAGGCTCATTCTGAAAACGTTGCCCTATATACGTGCATTTCTGGAGATCGCAAATTATGTAGCCAGAACTACGTATGACTGCATTTGATCTTTAAAACAAACGCTATAGGGCGGTATGGGGTCGGGTCATTCCTTTTCGCGCTTACTAGCTGACCGCTTACCTCCGTTTACATCGGCAGACTTGAGATGCAGAGAGGAGCTGACCATGATGATGGGATTCGAGTCCAGCAAAGAACAGTTCCAGAAAGCGGGTAAGTAAAAACAGAATTAAAAAACAGAAGTAAAAAAACAAAAAAAAAAACAAGTAAATAACAGAATGAGAATGTGGTAAAATCTGAAAACGTAGTAAAAATCAGGTGAGGGTTTTTCTTTTTCTGGATTGCTTTAAAAATTGAAGGTTGGGTTTTGGGTGGGGTGGATTGATGCTTTTGAAAACACTATTGGTTGGGTTTTGGGAAGGAGGACGGTGGGTCAGTCGATCAGTCAGTCAGTCAACAGCAGCCTCTGGTGGATTTACGTGAGAACAGCGGGTGCAAATGGCACTCGCCAGAGAAATTTGAGATATCAAAAAGTGCACACAGCAGCCTTTGGTGGATTCGCGAAAACAAAAACTGCAAAAAACGTAGCTCCTGGGACATATTTGGCACTCTCCAGAAATGTATAGGTTTATTTCAAAATGAGCTTGGGTTCGAAAAAAATTTCAATTTGAAACTTATTTGAATATTTTGCTAACAAGAATCCTATCTTGTCATGTGACAAAAGAAATTATAGTGTTGCATTCTATAAGTATGTTTACATGACAATGTACTAAAAGTGTGAGGATTTCCCCTTGTTTTCTTGTATTGTTGAACAACATTATCTAAACAACCTATTTTTATACAGTATTTCTCATTGGCTTTGGTGCATTCCTCACAACACTATTTACATTTGCACAACAGTTAATGCATTTCTCAAAACAATTAGTGCAAACTGCAAAACCTAGATGATAACCTGCAAAAGCGTGTCACTTGCTCAAAATGGATAGCTCATTCCTCAAAAGCAAGTATTCATGTCAATGAAAGTGTCAGTGTCGTCAAGATGAAAAGTCCTGACACCATTGTTTATGAACAAGACAGTCAAATGGCTTTGGCATGTTTTTATTATGACAGTTTACATTGTAAATGTTTTCCAATGCAAAAAGGGTCAGATTTTGGTGACACTTCCCTAAAATGCTCAAGACAGCACTATATATTATTTGCACAGCCATTTGAAAACTACAGTAAAGTTAAACATCACTGCCTTTAGTGAGGTATCTGAGTACAAGACACTGAATGTTTCACAATTTTACTGCATATGCTCTTTGCGATTCTAATTTATTCACAGTATTGTGCAAAAGAATAAATACACCCTTATTTACAACAAACATAAACTTCCTTTGGGTAGAACTGTGCACAACTGTAAACAATATTGCAGTACATATTGGAACTGAACCTATAACATACATAGGATTGTAAATCATTCATGAAATTATTCAATTTAGAAGACATTTTCAGGAAAAAAAAAGATATATAAAGTTTTGTATAAAATTTGGTTGACAGATTTTGACAACTAGTTCAACATTTATGTATGTAATGACTCAAGTAATGAATAAAGGACTATTAGTTTTATATGGAATGACAATTCAGCATCCACAAGTTTAGTTCATTTTTGACTGACATGACATAAGCAACTGATAATGTTATAAAACAGCAGAGAGTTGTATGAAAGCAAATGATGCATGTCCAAAAGCATTTGCAATTTGTTGGAAGGAATAAGAAACTGCTACTATGATGTGCACAAATAACTAATTGTTTTAAGAAATGCATTAACCCTTCTGCAAATGTAAATAGTGTTGTGAGAAATGCACTAAAGCAGGGGTCACCAAACTTGTTCCTGAAGGGCCGGTGTCCAGCAGATTTTTGCTCCAACCCTAATCAAACACACCTAAACAAGCTAATCAAGGTCTTACTAGGTATACTTAAAACATCCAGGCAGGTGTGTTAAGGCAAGTTGGAGCTAAACCCTGCTGGGACACCGGCCCTCCAGGACCGAGATTGATGACCCCTGCACTAAAGTGACTGAAAAAACTGTAACTTCAAATGCCAGTGCATGCCAGGCCAGTAGGTGGCGTTGTCACTTTGAAAAGTGGACACCTGTGCACATACAGTCCCATGACATCATCATTTTAACACAACCGCATTATTGTACTGTAATTTACATGAAAAGTGGTATCTTTCAAAAGCAAAAATCACTTTCACTTTTAAAAACATTCACTTTCTTTTAGGGGTGGGAAAAAGCATTGCAATTGTTTTTGATGTTGAATCTATTCTTAGAAGTTGAATTCTGTATTCAAACTAGATTGTGATGGTGCAGGTTTTGGTTGAATTAAAGTGAAAGTGTTGCAAATGAACTAAGCATTCTGTACTACTATGTTTTTTAAACACTGTTGCTTTTAGGACATTTCTTAGTAAAATATCATAAACTAATAAAATAATGCTGTCTTTTTTAAATAAGAACTGTCCGCCTTTTCAATGCTACATTCAGAGCTTGTTCATGCTGGATATGATAAATTTGTTAATAAAATGAATCGTTTTTTAAATGTACGTGTATTACAATCATAAACAAATGCATAGAAACTCCAATTCTGGTTAAAATGTAAAGTTGGAAGGACATATTTTCACAGCCAAAGAAATATGAAAAAAAAAATAGGTAAAGAATTGTTTAGGAGCTGAATCGTGACTCCCTGAATCTGAATTGGACCTAATTTTTTCATTAGGAAATAGTGAACAGGCCTCCAAAATGCCACAGTTATGTAAATGAATTGCCAAAATGCATGGATTTTTTTTTAAATTTAAAACCATCTAAATGCCATAAAGAATCACAAAATCCAGTTTTTCCCCAACATGTGCCTATTTCTGAACTTTTATAATTTTTTTAAGCACAGTCTGCCAACCTGACGTTTTAAACTTGCCCTAGCTCTTGTTGCAAAGCACTTGTCACTTTGGTCCCAATCATGCTATAATAACCCATGACTGACTTTTGCATGAATCGTCCTTTGGTCAAAATCACATTGAGAAAACTCGCAGCCCAAAAAAGAAGCACTGCCTTCTTTTATTTTAGCCCATTGCCACCCAAGGGACCCTTTAGAGACATTCCTCAGCATGATATTGGTTAACCAATGCATTACAGCTCTCAAGGGCTCTCGGAATGCATCCTGAGGGCTTGCCTGTGATTAATACATCCGACTCTACAAGAAAGCACATGGAGCTTTTCATTTAGAGCCCACTCTGGGGCATTGTTAGCCTCTTGTGTGTATAATTGTCCAACGCCAGTCTGTCCATCATAATATAGTGCAGAAGAGTCAAGAAGGAGAAGAAGAGTGAGGCTGGAGGGAGGTTTTGCGGTGGGTCTCCATTGAATGAGAATATTAATTAAATGTATTAAACAAACATGGCAAAGGAAGGAGGAGGCTGCTCACCATCTGCTGTCTGTGGTTGAGGTATGGGAGGGGGCGGCATTCGAAGTTCTCCGAGGAGTCGCCATGCCCACTGCTAGTTTAGC
Source organism: Danio tinwini (assembly GCA_903798205.1). NCBI lineage: Eukaryota > Metazoa > Chordata > Actinopteri > Cypriniformes > Danionidae > Danio > Danio tinwini. The sequence goes on from CAIGQZ010033231.1 coordinate 6,609,198, forward strand.
TTCACTGGCAGACACAGACAGATGGGCTCCAGTGTCTCCAGGGAAGAAAAGGCCTACAGACCCTCTCAGCCTCAAGCTCTTTTTCTGGGCTGAAAGATGCAAGGAAAGAGGTGCACGTGGGTTGGAGAGAGAGTTAAGTTCCGGGAAAACACTTACACCTGACCCAGCTGTGGATGAGTGTAATGTGTGTATGTGTGTTTCACGTATATACTGAGTGCTTAAGTGATATTTGAACCCATTTACATTACATCCCTTGGGAGTTTTGAGAAGTAAGAGCCTGGAAACAAGAGGCATAAGCCTTGGTGTCTACGTGTCATTCCATTTATTAAAGATTATATTGTGCAAACATTGCTTATTATGAGTAAATGGCATTATGTTTATGGTAATTAAAAGAATTGCTCACCCAATAATAAAAATTACCCCATAATTTACTCACTCTTAAGCATACCTGTAAACCCTCTCGTTTTTGCTGGGATTCTCCTGTATTTTACCGTTCTATCCCGCTATCATTCCGTTTAAGTATTTTCCTGTATTTCTCTACCATTTTTTATCTTTCTACAAAATGTGAAAGTAGCATCAAAGAGCCGATCTCAGTATAATTGCAAGAGCTGTTCAAGAGAATTATGCTTTCGCTTTATATTGGCTTTAAAGCACGTTGAATTAAATATTAAAACAGCCGCATTCACTTCATTTTCATTAAAGCTATGCGTCGATCATCACTGTCACGATCACCAGCGATCCAGCCACAGATAAACGCATAGGACTACAAATCTGCTGGTAAATGGTAAATGTAAACTACAACACCCAGTCATACACAAACACACAACCGGTTCCAAATTATGACGGATTACACTCCCATAGCTGAAGCTTCTCAAGGACTGATTTATGCAGTACATAAGTAGCACATACACAAACACTGTTGCTGAGTCTTGTGTACTGTTTACAGCCAGTGACATTACAAAACCATTTCCTATGTCTTGTTTTGCCGTGCGTTTACCCTCACCTTGTTATTCTGTTCATCCCTGCCTGCCGCCAGCCTTCTGATCTCTTGCCTGTTACTTGATTATGATTCTGGACTGCCTGTTTACGTCTGTTTGCCCCTGTGCTGACAATTGCTTGCCTGACTTCCTCATTAAACCTGCATGTGGATCCACACCCTGTTGTCAGTGTCACATCACTGGTTACAGAAGACTCAGCCAAAACATGGATCCAGCGGGTGCCAAGATCATGCGACTCCATCAGGAAGCCCGGTCAATAGAGGAGTATGTAGAGGATTTTATTTATTTGGCTCATTTAACACCTTTGGATGATATATGTCTGATGATCTTTTTCCGGGGTGGTTTATCTGAACCACTGTACTCCACAATGTCATTTCACAAGGCCCACTGGACAATAGAATATTATATTGATCTGGCAATGCAACTTAGTGGGTGCCCCTTCACTATAGGCGAGGTGGAGGAGACAACCAAATTTTTTTTTGGGGGGCAATAGACAACAAGACTCGCCGGCAACGGGACTTGCTGTTCCCTCCATTAACACAATTATGCTGGCATCTCCTGTCCTCTGTTTACCAGCTTAGACCACAGCCAGCTCACAAGATGGCCACCTCCAGTCCTCCAGTTGACAAAATGGCCACCTCCAGTTCTCCAGTTGACAAAATGGTCGCCTCCGGTCCTCCAGCTCATAGGATGGCTGTCTCCAGTTCTCCAGTTCACAAAATGGCCGCCTCCAAATCCCCAGTTCACAAAATGGCCACCTCCAGTCCTCCAGCTCACAAGATGGCTGCCTCCAGTCCCCCAGCTCATAAGATGGCTGTCTCCAATCCTCCAGTTCACAAAATGGCCGCCTCCAGTTCCCCTGCTCACAAGATGGCTGCCTCCAGTCCTCCAGTTCACAAAGTGGCCGCTCCAGCTTTCCAGCTCACGCATGGGTAAATGCCAATCTGCCACTAGCTCACAAGATGGCTTCCTGTTCCGAGTTTGTTCCTGCTATAGTTCCAGTCCAAGTTCCTGTTCCTGAAATGCCATCACCTGAGCCACCAGAATGGCCACCACAACCTGAGTTGCCAAAGCTGCTGCCACCACCAGAGCTGTCAGATCCTCAGTCACTGCCAGAGCTGCCAGATCCTCAGTCACTGCCAGAGCTGCCAGGTCCTCAGTCACTGCCAGAGCTACCAGATCCTCAGTCACTGCCAAAGTCACCACCACCGCCAGAGTTACCAGAACCGCTGCCGCTGCCAGATCCTGCCAGAGCTGCCAGAGCTGCCAGAGTTACCACTGCTAGAGTTACTAGAACTGCTGCCGCTGCCAGAGCTGCCAGATCCTGCCAGAGCTGCCAAAGTCACCACCACCGACAGAGTTACCAGAACAGCTGCCGCTGCCTGAGCCACTGCCGTCAGCGCCACCAGAGCTGCCGCTGCCACCGCCACAAGAGCTGCCGCCGCCTGAGCTTCCCGAATGGCCGCCACTGCCTAAGTTTTCCAAATAGTCGCCGTTGCCTGAGCTTCCCAAATGGCGGGCGCCAGATCCCCTTGAATTCCTCAAATGGCGGGCGCCAGATCCCCTTCAATCTTTCGAATGGCGAGCGCTAAATCCCTCTGAATCCCTCGAATGGGGAACACCAGTGTCCTTTGAAGTTCTTGAACGGCAGGTACCATATCCTCTTGAATTTGCCAAATGGCCAGGGTTCCAAGATCCTCCTGAATTTCCTTAATGGCCGGCTCCAAATACCTCTGAGTTCCTCGAATGGCGGGAGCCAGACACTTTTGAGTCACTCGAATGGCAGGCTCTAGAATCCTCTGAATCCCTCTAATGGCCGGCGCCAAACATCTCTAAAATCCTTGAATGACCAGGGGTACGAGACCCACCTGAGTCCCACGAAAGGCCAGAGCAGTCACCTGAGTCCCACGAAAGGCCAGAGTTGTCACCCCCATAATGTAATAACTGCATGTATTGTAAAAACTACACTTGATATAATTACATTATTATTGTAACAAAATGTTCAAAATGTTTCTTAAAATGCTTCTTGTAAATTTTCTTAAAATGTAATAAATCACTGATCTCATAATGTAATAACAGTTATTACATTAAGACAAACACATTACATTAGAAACTCACAAAAAAGTCACACTGTCATATCTGTAATAACTACAGTAACCTAAAAACATTTAAATGTTTGTTTAAATGACCTACAAAATACACAAGATTTAAACATGCATTCAATAATGACTACAAATGTACATTTTCTGAATAAAATGTGGGTGGCACAATATCTCAGATTCAGAATTTCACAAAGACACAGAAATTGGCACATTCGAATTATGGCAGTGACTAACTACATGCTAATAATGATGAACTACAGTATGTGCTATGGCTACATGCTACATATAGATACGATATATGTTAGCATAACCTAGCCACATGATAAAACATGCTAGTAACATTGAGTCAAAGGTTAAAACATTTAATGTCATACTACAAATCTACTAGCAGTTATGTTCACCTGATTTGCATGTTGCTAGCATTTCACGCTTGTCATGTTGTCATCATGCTAGCTACATGCTTTATATAGATGTTTTAACAATGTTAGCAACATGCTCATTTAGTAATCATCATGCAAGCAACATGCTGCTGGGGTGCTTGAATGAGAATTTCCTCACTGAGCTTAGTTGATAGATTTTTAAATTGTTGCTAGGGCAAGTAAGGTGATTTGTAATTAGCGGTTTGATGCCCTGAGTCAAACGAGAGCTAAGGCCTCATGTTTATATGATGTCTTAATCCAAAGATATTTCTTTTAGGGTCTTTGAATGGTCTATGAAGCTTGTTGCTAGGGAACTCAAAGCTTGTTGCCAGGGGATGTCCAAGAAGATGTTTAAAACTTTTTGATTGGTTGCCAGAGTCAAATGAACCCACCCCCATGTTTATATGCCATTGTGTTCCAAAGATATCAAGTTGGGCCTTTTATAATGGCTGTCTATAAGTTTGCATTGCTAGGGAGATTTAAATGAAAACAGAACACAAAGCCACATTTATATTCAAATGTATAGGCTCGAAAACTATGTAATGTAATGTGTATATATATAGCGCATTTATTGTGTATGGCCATACACCCAAAGAGCTTCACAATCATAAGAGGGGGTCTCTTCACAGTGATCGGTAGAGGGAATTAGGCTAGGACACAGAGGTTACACCCCCACTCTTTAAGAGAAGTGCCATGGGATTTTTAATGACCACAGAGAGTCAGGACCTCGGTTTAACATCTCATCTGAAAGATAACGCTCACTGACAGTATGTTGTCCCCTTCACTATACTGAGCCGTTAGGACCTACACAGACCACAGGTTGAGTGCCCCCTGCTGGCCTCTCTAACACCACTAGCTTTTCCCTAGCTTTCCCATGTGGTCTCCCATCCAAGTACTGACCAGGGTTAGTTGTAACATGTTTATAAAGCCAGATTTTACACAGTTAATTTAAATGCAGTTTACTTTAAATAGTAGCTATTTCCTCAGTAATTGGCTCATTTCTTTGTTATTCTACATACCACTGTATTTTTATTTATTTTTTTGTTTATTGGATAAACTCATTTGAATCTATTTGCATTATTATCCATTTATCCATTATTATACAATGCATTTATTTGCATTATTAGCAATAAAATATTTTTTTCTATTAAAACAATATTTTCTATTAAAAAAATATTTTTTTAAAGTTCTCAACATTACACTAAATATTCAAAAAATTACAACTAACCCCGCTGTGTCATGTTTTCCTCAAAGCTGGCTAGCAGTCTTTGCGTGTTTTATAAATCTTTCAAAATGGTTTCATCTTTTAGCCTATATAGAAGACGGTGATCACAACAATATAAAATTTTATGTACATACTTTCACCAATTAAAAAAAATATATATATCAACTGTAATAAAAAAATACTTTTATGCTGCAAAAATGGTTTCACCTGTGTTTCTCATCCAAATTTCACCTAATTATTTCAATAATTGTCAGGAAGACATCTGCTGACACTGTGGTGAAAACCTCGGAAGCATGCCATGGTTAACCCTGAGCAAATACCTTAAAACTCCTTTTTACATTTAACCCCGCGTTACTTTGTGCCCTGCGCTTCCCTACCTTATCTGTGATTACAATTGTAAGTTGGCACAGGGTTTTATAATGTAATACAATACAGGAACCTATTCCATTATGTTCAAAATTGGTTTTACATTAAAATATATATTATTACATTATGAGCTCAAGATTTAAATATTATGTTTGAACTGCTCATGACAATTATAATGTAGTATCTAATACGTTATGTTTAGTTTTTACATTACATTTTGAAATGTATGAGTTGCTACATTTGACTCAAATCTGGGTTAAAACAACCATGCATTTTAGAAAGTATTATATTTTACCAATAGGCATATTACACAACCACTAAACAGTTAATAGTTCCGGAAAAGGCTCCAGTTTTAGAGATGCCACTTGGTTTGATATTTTAATACAGCGCAATGACATTCAGATAATTTAAAGTGTGGCTTTAGCCTCCAAAAGTGTCCAAATACATACAATTTTGGGGCCACTTTATGTTAAGCTAAGAGTGTAGCAACAAAATTGCAGTGCAATTTCCAATTCAGGACATATATGAATTGAATCACTCTCTAAAGCATATCCTATTGGCCTCTGCCAGTCATCGAAGACATTTATTATACACTTATTCATTAGCACTGACACCTGATGCCAATCCTTTGTTGAGTCTTTAAAAAAAAGATGTGACTGCAAGACGAATCGCGAGTCCTCAACAGGAAACCTGTGATCTATGCTCGCTTTCACTGAAAGGTAATTATGCTTCATGTCAGATATAATTTCCCAGGCCTAATTTTCAACCCACAGATGGATCTAATGGGTCCTCATTTGATGTCCTTGTTCATCTTATTGCAGTCTGAATTAGTGTTGTCAAGGGACCGAGGTTGAGGTTTCTTCCTTCTAAATTGGAGAAGGTTAAAACTAGTAACTTCACTCAGAACTTTGGTCTCATTTCAACAAGATGTGCTAAATTAAGAGTTTTGCATTAAGTACTGACTTTTTGATGGGCTTCATCTACTTCCTGTCAGTAAAAATGTCAGTGGTTAAAAGCCTTATAGCATTAAAAATTTAAAAAGTACCTCAGAGCTAGCAAAAGCTGAACTCGGAACCCAAAACAATTGTTATATAATTGCTTATACAGACATGCAAACTCTCCAAACTCTATTTTCTCCTCCATCCAAATGTTCCTTATGTAGCTTTTCATGTCACCGCTAACGGAGAGAGCTAGAGCCATGTCAAGATGACACTGAGGCGTCGTTAGTTTCGTTTGAAATTACACCGGACAAAAGCGAGCGTTTAGCTGGGTTATCACCTTCTTGTGTCACTTCACATAATGCCAAACGTCATTCAAATCACAGCGATTTCTGCTCACCCATTCCTACGCTCTCGATTTCATGGCTAACGCTATTGTGTACATTATTGAGTTTCGCAAACACACACACACACACACACACACTCACACACACACAGACACACACACACACACACACACACACACACACACACACACACACACACACACACACACACACACACACACACACACACACACACACTACTGTCGCCTATTATTGCAATCCACATTCCAGCCATAATGGCATGTGGGGCAAACAAGTGTGACACGCAGGAACATATAATGATACGCAGATGAGATGGAGACCACATCTTGATAGACAGGAAGCGGAATGGGAGGGAAAATGAACTCCCTCTCGCTGGAGTCAACATGATTACCGTAGTCCATTTTAAAGCAACAATGTAGGAGAACAAATTGGCAGACGTGAGAAAACATTTGATGCCTGGGCTTAGAAAGATTTGACCTCAAAAAACAAGTTCAGAGAAGCAGAGGATTTGTGGTTCCCTCATTATCACAAGTATAGAAGTGCATGTTTTTCATCTGCAGAAACTAATAGATGCAATGGACTTCTGAGCTAACAAGTACATTTCTGTTTATAAATGTACATTGTTTTTTGCAGAATGTATGAATAGAGCAAACATTTAGGTTGATTTGCCATTAAAGGGGATCGTTCACCTGAAAATTTTCATGTTCTTCAATGTACTGTACTGTATCATAAGGAGCATGGATATTAAATGGATAGCTCACACAAAAAATTAAAACTGTCATCATTTAATCACCCTTGACTTGTTCCAAACCAGTTTGAGTTTTTTTGTTTAATTCAACACAGAGTAAGAAAGAAGAAGAAGAAAAGTCAATGGTTACAGGTATCCAACATTTTTTAAAATATCTTCTTTTGTGTTTAACCAAATAAAATAAATACAACAAGTGAAGGGTGAGTAAATGATGACACAATAAAAATTTTGGGTGAACTATCCCTTTCACCGTGTTTTGTCTCTTAAATGTTTTTGAGTCTTAGAGTGCCAGTAGTTTACATTTTATGAATCACCAATAATCTTTTCCAAAAATCATCTTCAATTCTCTAAGAAATTGAAAGAAAAAAATATTGGATTTCTATTTTTGGGTGAACAATTCTTTTAACAAATATAGTTGCCTATCACTATATTTTACACATATAGACAAAAAAAAAAATCTGAATTGTCTTATTTTGCAAATTATTAAACCAAACCTTTTCATTACAAAAATAACCACATTCCTTAATAGTAACGACATTAAAAAGTGGAAATTGTTGGTCAAAAACATGGCACTTACTGAACTATGAAATATAATCTGGGTATTCTGAGGGTAGCAAATGTCCAAATTGTCAAGCAAAGCATTTATGATTATGTTTGAATCTGTTTTGAGCAATATATCAATTAATTTGACTCACTTTCTGAATTCTAATTAATTCACTTTGTCATGTCAGGCTTCATTAATTAAGATCTGACTTGTTGTTCAGATGCAGTTGAAGACAACATGGTAAAAAAAACCCTGGTTGCCTTAAATTTTTAAGCTGAATCAAATTAATCTTTTGAGTCAATTGTTAAGTTAAACTGACCTAAAATAGCTTGCACAACTTATAAAATTAAGTTAGAACATAATAACACGATAACACGATTGCAATCGATTAAAAACATATGCTGTCATGACTAATTGTTCATATAATTGTTTTACACTGAAAATTTTGGCCCTCCTGTAAAATGTTGTATGCTTTTTCCAACCCAGGCTCATTCTCTAAATGTACCGCTATACACATTTCTGGAGATCGTCAAATATGTCCTAGGAGGTACATTTTTTGCAGTTTCTGTTTTCGCGAATCCACCAGAGGGCGCTGTGTATGCTTTTTGAGATCTCAAATTTCTCTTGCAAGTGCCACTAGGGGAGTTCTCTCGTAAATCCACCAGAGGTCGCTGTCGACTGACTGTTTGACTGACTGAATGACTGACCCACCCTCCCTCTTCCCTAAAGCCAACCAATAGTATTTTGAAAAAGCAGAGATTGACCTGCCCACCCACTTTCCTAAACCCAAACATTTCAGCATAACCTGCAATTTAAAGACTTAACTAGGTTGATAAGGTAATTGTGGGTTTGTGGATTGTAGCCAACCAGAAAAAAAAATTAAGGAGTCTAATAAAATTTATCAATAATAATCATTTTTAAAAATTGCTTTTATTCCAGCCAAAGTACAATAAAAACATACAAAAGAAGAAAATATATAATAGGAATTACTGTGAAAATTAATTTGCTCGATTAAACATCACTTAGGAAATATATATA
>CAIGQZ010033231.1:6618343-6636625 GCA_903798205.1 Danio tinwini
CCTCAGCTTAGTCCCTTATTTATCAGGGGTCACCACAGCGGAATGAACCGCCAACTATTCCAACGACAGTGCTAACCACTGAGCCACCATGTCATCGACCCAATACATTCAAAGGACTCAAAAATATTTCATGTGACTTCCAAGGTACTGAACTGTAATCAAATGAAGCTCCATGAACATTTAAGAACAACTGTATATGCAGCCCAAAACATGACAGTAATTAATCATATTCGTCAGAAATTATCAGCAAATATGCATGTTTCAATGGTTCATTGATATTGTTTAGATTCTGTGAATCAAATATGATTGATTTATGAAGCGTTGTGAAAACTAACTACTGAAATGACCTCTACAGGCACTTAATCCTGTAGAGGACCTTTGCGATGTGCTGAAATGGGAGATAAAGGTTACAAACCTATGGACCAAAGCCAAAAATGGACCATATGTTCTGTTTTAATATATTTCCCAATGTATTGCATTCAAATTAATCGCTAACTGGAATCATTAGTTTAAATATTAAAACACATTTACATTATCTCTTTAAAAAGTTGCAGTTTTCAAGATGTGATGCACTCCACCACCATATTTAAAGCACGTTTTACTTTACAAGATGAACAGCTCATGAAGTTACATACTTGGGAATGTCCCAGTTTATGTGTGATCAGACAAATGAATTCAGTCACCGCCTCAATAAACATCAAAAGCATATTTTTGAATTCTCGTTTACTATTATGATGTCACAACCCCCTCCATCTGTGCGCCTGTGTGTGTTTTTTTTTCTTCCAGGCAGGTGAATTGGTTTCGGAAGCTGCTGAGGCAGAAAGCTAATACCATATAGTCAGTAATTTACAATAATTCAGGACGAATGCACATTTCCTTTTCATTATGCTCGGAGATAACAAACACTTCTTTTTTCCAGCGCTGAATAATTCATAATTCTTATTTGTTGGCTGCGTCAAAGGAGTAACGGTGTCAGGGCTGCTGGGGACAAGACGGCAAACGGTCAGGCCTATCGGATCACTGGCACTCAGTGTAAATCAACACCGCCAGAAGGAAAAGATGTGGTAATGAGGGCCATTTCTCTCTCCAAATAGGAGCAAAGGACTTATTAGGCCTAATTTTCAAGCACGTACAGAAAACACTGCAGGGTGTCACTCGGCTGAGGTGAGATCTCAGGTTCAATGGGAAGCTGTCGGTTTGGTTGGGGGGTGGAAGAGCTCGCTTGAGACGGGATATTAGCCGGATAAGGAAAACGGTTTAATGAAGGGCAGGGGTCAATGAAATCTGCCAACCTCCTCTATTACCCCAATTACTGACACATCCTCTGTGGCCGCTCCTGGCCGAGGATGCTTATTAAGCCACTATTTGTCAGAGATTAGATAAAGTAGCTGTCAGTCATGTGAGCGAACATCCTTTTGGCTTCAGAAAGAGCCCCTGAAGATGAAAGACAAAGCACTGACAGCCCCCTTTGATATGGCGGTAGATGATGGTGTAATTGGAGCGCCACTGAGATACTCCAGGACTGAGTGACAGCAATTACTAAAGCTCAGAGCGTACAAGATTTTGGCTGAGGTGATTGGAGTACAGCTGTATAAGAAAGAAAACAAAAATAATTGAAAAGTAGGTGTCTAGACCTTCGGCGTTTGCTAATTAGTTGGTTCAAACTCCACACTTCCACCACCTTCTTGATGGCCTTTCACACCTTGGTTATCGCCATTTAAAACCACTTTTAACACATTGTGGAATGGATTGACAGATAAATAGAACAATGAAAGAATAGATGGATGGATGGATGTATGGATGGAGAGTAGGTCAGTAGTTGCTGAAAAAATATTTAGATATATCGACTTCATAGTTTCAGTAATAAAAATGCAAAGCAAAGCAAATATTGTTGCACTGAGGATTCCTTCATGTTGTCCCAACACAAATTAATTAAGTTAACTTAATTTTTTTTTAGTGGATTTAACATAAAACAATTAAGTTGTCTTAAAAAATACTCAGAAATTGTGCTCATTTTATGTATATTAGTTTGAGCAACCAGCAAAATATTTTTTGGAGTGCTGCTTAATGACATTAATTACAATAATTAACAATATTAAAAACAGTTAAGAATATTTATGTAATCCTTGAATTTGTCATGGCAATTGTTTAATTTGTAAATTAACATTGCTAGCTCTAATTTTATGAAATATTAAAAAAATCTAATTCTGAGTGACATGAATTACTAAAACTTGGAGAACAGTTAGAAAAAAACTAGATTAATTGAAAAGTAGTTATCTGGACCTCCTTAATTTGTTGGCAAGTAACCCAATTTAGGTAAATTAATTGGTTTAAACTCCACACTTCCTTTACCTCCTAGATGCCCTTTCACACCTCAATGCTTAGTTGTTGTCAATTTAAAACCACTTCTAACACACTTGTAGATTTGAAAGACAGTTAGTGCGCTAAATTATGAAACTCTGTTTCAGTGTTTAACAGTGCCAAAGGTATAGAGTTAAACTATGCGGCGCTAGACAGAAAGAGCTGATTAGAAACCAATCATAAACTAAACAGTGACCTCGTTAAATATAGTTCATAAATGTGCAAATTATAATGTTAACCCAAGGTTTACAAATGTATAGTGCAAACTCAGCAGTCTAATATGAAGGTTAAGAATGGCCTGTGTGAAATTTGTCTTTCAAATATGACATATTTTATACATACAATTATTTCCCCTCCTGTGATTTTTGTTTCTTTTTCAAATATTTCCCAAATGATGTTTAACAGAGCAAGGATTTTTCACAACATTTCCTATCATAATTTTTCTTCTGGAGAAACTCTTATTTGTTTTATTTAGGCTAGAATAAAAGCAGTTTTAAGCAATATGCTTTTTTGATTGTCTACAGAACAAACTATTGTTATACAATGACCTAGTTAAACCTTTAAATGTCCCTTTAAGCTGAATACTAGTATATTGAAAATATCTAGTAAAATATTATCTACTGATATCATGGCAAAGATAAAAAAAAATCAGTTATTAGAAATTAATTATTAAAACTATTATGTTTAAAAATGTATTATTAAAAAATTACTATTTCTGTTAAACAGAAATTGGGGAAATAAATATACAGGGGGTTAAAAATTCTGACTTCAACAGTACATACATAGATAGACAGACTGAGATAAAAAGTACTCTGTTAGCAATTTGCCTGTAGAATCTACAGTAAATTACTAGCAGCAAATTGCCAGTAACTTACTGTAAATCAATTACAGTAAAATACTGTATTTACATTTACAGCACCCTTTATCTTGCTGTATATGTATATACAGTATTTTATATCTTTACTGTAAAACAGTTTTTTTCACAATGCAATTTTAAAATAAAGTAACATACTGCATGACTGTCCTACAGTAAAATTCTGTTCATATTAAAGTTCATTTCACAGTAATACTGCAAATCAATTACAGCAAAATACTGTATTTACATTTACAACAGCATTTATCTTGTTGTATATGTATTTACTGTATTGTATTGTTCATAAAATATACAGTTATTTTCACAATGCAACTTTAAAATACAGTATATACTAAATAACTGTCTTACAGTAAAATTGAGTTCATATTACAGTTCAGTTCGCCAGTAACTTACTGAAATCAATTACAGCAAACATATTGTGTAACATTTATAGCAGCATTTATCTTGCTGTATATGTATTTAATTTATTGTTTATCCTTAATATAAAATAGAATAATTTTCACAATGCAACTTTAAAATACAGTAACATACTGCATAACTGTCCTTAAGTAAAATTCTGTTCATATAACAGTTCAGTTTATCAGTAACTTACTGTAAATCAATTATAGCAAAAATATTGTTACATTTACAGCAGCATTTATCTTGCTGTACAGTATATGTATTTACTATATTGTTTATCCTTACTATAAAATAGTCATTTTCAACTTTAAAATACGGTAACATATACATAAATGTCATACAGTAAAATTCAGTTTAAATTACAGTTAAATACTGTGTAATTTACAAAAACAGTGTACAATAGGACAACAGAGAATATACTTTGCATTTACATCTTAGGTGGATAGATGGATATGTAGAAGTATGCACAGATGGGTAATTAAAAGCAATGGTAGATATAGCTACACCATTTAAATTCTTGCTCTTTTTCTTTCTTCTTCAGCGGAGCACAAGACAAACAACATCAACTCCAGCCCGCCCTCCTCATTCTCCACCTGGAAGCAGATGCCCCTTTGGCTCTTCTCTCACGCCCCCAGTGCCCGACGAGTGCCAGCATGTGAAATCTCAGGTGACAGTCACCTGGAAGCCTCTCAGCCTCGTAACAGCTGTAGGGCCTTGATTGCCTGCCTCGCCCATGTCGGCCCCCGAGCCGCCCACTGGCTCTCTCACATCAATCGGCTGTCAATTCCTCTCAGCCTTAACCAGAAGGCACTCAAGCAGCGAGAGGGAGAGACGGGGAAGGGGGCACACGGGGGAAAAGACTTTGGGGGAGGGAGATGAGCAGATGAGAAAGTAGCGGCCGCACTGGCACCAAGGAGAAACGAGGTGCGGGGAGGGGCCGTCGGTCGCCTGCCAATGGTTCAAATTAATTGCTACATAAGGAAAAAATGGGGAGATAATTATTTGTGCTTTCCTGTCAGAGCTGGAGGGGAGATGACCTCATTAACTTGCAGCTTGTACACAATTCAATTACCGAGATATGGAAAATGCATTTTTGATTACTTTGGTGGCTGGGGCTCCATTCATCTCCATTTCTGTCCTCTATGGGTGCCGTGTGTGTTGTGTGTGTGACCGAGACAGTAGGGTTCAGTGCTTAGTGACACTCACTTTGGATGTGTATATGGTGGGATGCCTTAAGTGGCCCTGCTAGATTATGACGCTTCCCCTAATTACTTGCATCAATCATTGTAAAACAGTGGGAAATATAGATTCAGACCTGGTCCTGTGAGTAGATACGTCATTCCTACTGTACTCTCACCTCCATGCTAGTCCCAGGTTGGACCCTGTTTTGCCTTCATAACCGTCTCTGTTGAATGTGACACTTATTCAACAAAGAGATGCGTAATTTGCATATTATCCATCCTAAATAGTATTCGAAAATAAAATTAGCATGTCCTTAGTTTGTTAAAAGGAGTATGCCAAAGGTACCCGCATATAGTGTACTATTAAAAAAAAGTGTAAAGGCATCTGTACTCTGACCGCTAATATTGCCGACAACACATTGCACGTTGGACGTGAAATTGATTAGAACTACAAACGTGGGTGAAAAGTGTAAACAAACTACAAAGATGGCGGACGCGCGCGACCAACCGTCAAGTAGAGGCTTCAGAAAAGTTGTTTGAATGACTGTTAATCAATATCTAGCCAACTTGAACACATTTAAACCGCGTTTTCCGTGTTATATTTCATCTGCAACAACACTGTGGACCTATATCAAGATTTGGACATTAACTTCTGGATGCAATTACCCAAAGACCTGAGGAGATGTCTCTGCATGAAAGACTCGTGAATGGCAGATTATACTGCTGCTGTTTAATAAGGTAGGAAATTAAATATAAAAGAAAAGTGAATGATGTGTCAAGATGATTGACAGGGGACGTAACAAGCATAACGATCTGTTAACAAGGTAGTATGTCCCAATTAAATCACATTCTTCTGTTAGACATTCATAAGTAACGTATACACTTTTCCTTTACAAAAAAGTACATACTTTTAAGGCGTAGTATTAGGACGCAGCACTAGAAACATTACTGTGAAGTTTTGGTCCATGTCACCTTTGTCTCTCATTTCACCACATCCCAATGGTCCTCTAGTGCATTAGGTGACTGTAGAGGTAATTTTAGTATAGATTGTTTTCACAATGCATCATATTGTTCATATTTGATGGACAGAGTGTAAACTTTGCCGAACCAATTGAAAGATGGATATTTTGCTGATTATTTCTGATGAAAATGATCATGTTTTGGTCTGTATAATACACTTGTTTTAAGTGTTCATGGAGCTTCATATGGTTACAATTCAGGACGTTACATGGGAATGTTTTGACAATATTTTTGGGTTCTTTTGTGGACTTTGAATATCTTGGGACTATTGGTTTATATGGAGGATATGGAGAGAGCTCTCGGATTTCATCTAATAAATCTTAATTTGTGCTCTAATTATTAACGAAGGTCTCTGGTTATTAGAATGACAAGAGCATGAGAAATTAATTATTTAGGTGAACTAACCTTTTATTGAGCTATTGTTTTTCAGGATGTTGTGAAATATCCCAGACTTTTGTCCACTGACCATTATGACAGACTACTGTACATAGGATTAAATCACAATGTGCCTGCCACTATATGCTTTTGATTAAGAGTCTCCTGAAGTAGAAGTGATGCTGATAAAGAGTTCAAAAAGTCTTTCATATCAGTATATTACTATAAAAAACAATATATTCACTGCATTACTTATAAGAACGGCCTCAGTTGTTTTGTGCAGGTGGCAGAAAAAAAAGAGTTGTTTATGTGTGAAGAAAAATTTTAGCACACAGAACAAAAGATCTCAAGTTGTTTTGAACAGATTATTAAATTTGAGAGGTTTCAGATCAAAAAATGCTGGAGTGCTACAGGGAGTCCCAGGAGTGTCTTATTTCAGATGCTGGATTTCCATTAGATGAGTTTTGCAAACTAGTTTTATGAAACCAATCACAAATGAAATGACATTGTATTGACTGCCAGTTGTTTAAGTGATTCAAGGGAGTCCAAAGATCAACCTAGCACTGAATCGTTTACACAGATTCATATTACAGTAGATTACACTGTATATCAAGCGAGTTTCACCATTGGCTGACAAACATCCAGTTTAATCTCCTGATAGAGGTCAGGTAAACCCACCCTGAATGCGGTAGATAATGTATTTTAGGTGTTATTAATGCAGGATTGGAACTAAAAATAACACCAGCTGTGGCGTTTTCAAAAGGCAGCGGTAATCTGCTTCTGCAGATTTGCTGTTGGGGTAAAACAATGCGACTCTCTAGTTTTCCTTCATGCATATCCAAATAAGTATTGTAATTGAAATCTGACTGTGTGGTTCTTTTCACAGACCGCTGAGCTCTGTTATTATCCATTTCTATACATAGACGGGCACCACTGGCTAACACAGAGGTAATAGGACACAGTAGTGCCCATGTATTATTGAAGAACATACTTCTGGGCTGCATAATTCTATTCAAGTTGGACTGATTATCTTAGGTGATGACTTATAAGGCACTTGTGCTAGCAATGCTAAGATTAGCGGCTAACAAAAACAGTTTGGTATGTATGTGAATTAATTTTGTTTTAATTCACACTGTTTTACAAGAAAGATTTGGACTTCAAAAAGGTGTTGATTTTGTGCAATGTTAAGCTGTGAAGCGATTTGCTAAATAATAGTATTTACAGTATGTGAATTTAAGATGGCAATATACTGCATTATACGAGAAATTGAAGTACACTGTTACTGTTTTTAAGGGAAAAAAAGACTTGGGGTTAATTTTTTTGTTTGTTTTTTTACAAAGCTAAAACAGTAAATGTTTATTTGAGGTGTTAAGAAATGTGCACCAATGCTAATAGGCTATGCAACTTTAAACTGTGCAGCTAACATGAACATTTTAGTATCTATATGAATTTTATATGGAAATATATTGTATTATAAGGGAGATTGGGGCTTGTTAAAGTTTTCATTACAAAAAAATTGGTGGGGTGTAATGATGATTTGGGGAACCGCGGTCGCGTAGTGGGTAGCATTGCCGCCTTACAGCAAGAAGGTCGCTAGTTCGCTCCTCGGCTGGGTCAGTTGGCATTTCTGTGTGGAGTTTGCATGTTCTCCCCGTGTTTGCGTGGGTTTCCTCCGGGTGCTCGGGTTTCCCCTACAAGACCAAATACATGCACTATAGGTAAATTGTGTAAGCTTAATTGTCCATAGTGAACGAGAGTGTATGGGTGTTTTCCAGTGATGGTTTGCAGCTGAAAGGGCATCATTGAGTTTATTTATTTACTTGTGTAAATGTGTGTAAATTTATATTTATTCAATTTTTTAAAACGATTTTCAGTAATATTATTGACCAATAACAAAGTGTTCATATGGTTTATTTACAATACAGTTTGTAAAGTAATATTTCCTGTCTTTTAGTAGATATTTTATATAAGAGACTTGTTTTGTTTACCAAATAAGTGGATCTAATTGGAATTGAAATGTAAACATTAAATAAAAATAAAAAGGATTTTTTTCTTTTATATATAAAGTTCTTAGTTATGATACTCCTAAAATCATTAAGCATAAATCCACAGATTTTTTACAAAATTCTCTGCAAAAATAGCATAAAACGTCCGCAGATTCTGTCTGGCCCTAGTGATGACTAAAAGACATTTGTGGTAATGATACTAAGTGTGTGTTTGTGTATGTTTTGTGCTTAAGCTATGTAGCTTTTTACTAACAAGAAAAAGAAAATATATTATAAGTTAAAATATAGCTGCTGCAAACAGCCCTTAAGGGGCCAAGCAGTGCTGAGCCAAAATGAGCAAAGCAGCCCAGAGGCAGAATGAGAAAAGCAATACAGAGGCCAAAAGCAACAAGGTTAGTAGCAGCATCAGACTAAGTAAAACAATGAGATTTTGAATTCGTTTGACGTATGTTTCACTTAAAATGTCAGAAAATCATAAAAAAAATTAACATATAAATTATTTATTGGTTTATAATTTTTGATCAATAGGTGGCAGAGTTACACATTTGATGTGCTGTGGTCAGTGTTAGGTGACAATTACGTACCTAATGTTTGGTGTCAATATATTTATGCCCTCTATCATTGTGCCAAACTATACAACTTTCCCGCATACGGTTATATGGAAAAGCGGATATACAGAATTATATGCAAGCGGAATAATACTAACAAGAACGCCAATGAAAACAATAGGTGCCTACGCACCTGCAGTGCTTGGCCCCTAATTAAGACATGTGGTTACATTCTTTACAAAAATTAACCTTAGGTATTTTTTTATTGTAAAATTGTAGTAAATTTAGTAATACATTTTTATAACCAGTGTTACTACAAATTCCAAAGTAAAACTATGGTCAGCCAGGGAACCACAAATAAACTATGGTTTTGTACATTTTAACCATGGTAATTATAGTAAAACTGTGGTTTTATTGGTGTAAGTCAATGCACCAAAAAATGGTTACTATAATTCTACTATAAACTATGGTTAATTTACATTCGCTAAAATAAACAATTTAATATACTTTAAACAAGGACTAGTGTATTACAAAAGAAATGTGGGCTCCTTTTCACAATTTGCCAAGTAGGAATGATTTTCTGAGTTGACAGAAATGTGTGCTGGCAATGTTAGCTGAAGTTTTAAAATATGTGTTTGTAATTGGCACACAATTAAACCAAATATATTTGTATAAAGTAGACTTCTGACTCAAAACTTTGTGTAAATTTGTAACGCGCTGTAACAAAACCATTTTTTTTGCTGTTCACTCAGTAGAACATCATGTTTTGGCTGTCTGTGCAATTTAAGCACAGCAGTTCAGGTAGACAATTAAAAAGTCTTGTTTTTTCACTCTCTCTGACTACGCTGACCATATACCATCCACAGTTTGATAGAACAGGAGCAGAAGTGGGTTTTCGCCCACAGGCAAACACATGAGCAATGCAGTGAAGCAGACTGTGTGCACAGATGTGTCTCGCTGCTGTTCAGCTTTATAACTCACTAGACTGTGTCACCACACTAGTCTTTTGTTTATACAGACCAGAAGTGCTGCATTGTTTTATTGGCTGGATGTCTGGACTGAGATAAGACAAGGAGTTTCTTATGCATTTTCATATAGGGTTCTATCGAATTTGTCTTCTGATAAATAAAAATAGACAGAAACAATTTTATGCAATGAAAGAAGATATACTGGTAACACTTTAGTTTAGGTCACAATTCATGCTATTAACTTTTGACTTATTACCTGCCTATTATTAAGATATTAACTGTCCATTAGTAATAAAGTATGATCTTATTATGCATCCTTAATCCTGGGCAAAACCTAAACCTAACTTCTACCTTACTAACTATTAATATACAGCTAATTAGTAGTTTATTAAGCTAGTAGGGCTAGTTAGTGGTTTGTTAATACTGTGAATTGTGACCAAGTGTTACCGAAATACTAAATGTCTAGATAAAATGTATAGCAACAATAGCTTTTATAATATATTAATAATTACTAATAAACATTATATCAAAATATAAATATTTTATTTTGTATTTTGTGTTTTTTTTCAGTTTTTAATATTTTGTTCCTGTTTTTTGTTTGGTTTTGTTTGTTTGGTCTATTTTTTGTTGTTTGGTTGTAATTGTTTTTTTTTTCTTTGTTTTTTTTTTTTTTTAAACATTCCATTAAATAAATGTTAAATGTTTTAATGTGACATTTGTTCATGTTCATGTTTTTGTTTGGTTTGGTTTTTTGTTTTATGTTTTTTTTGTAAATGTATTTTAAATTTTTTTGCATATGTTTTTTTTTTGTAGTTTATAGTTTACATAAATAGTTTCAAGGAAAAAGTACTAATGCCAGTTTAGCCAATTATGTTTCAGTACCCTGGGTTGCGAAACCGCATATTTCGTTCATTCATTTAGAAAGGCTCTGAAAGCATACGACTGTGACCGAAATGCGACCTACAGTGGACAGTAGCAGACTTTAAAATGAGACGCAGATTCAGTTCCACATGAGGTTATTAAATAGCAAATAATATAAATATTTTGTATGTAAACATTAGGTGAGCAGGTTACATTGTAACCACGTGTCCTAACAACATGCTTCATAACGAGATACACAGTGATAAGCAATATGGCTGTTTGCACCAGACGAAACACGACAGAAATTTAAATACAGCCATTCAGAAGCACAGAATATGCACTCACCCATGAAATGGTTAAGTTTATAATCTATTTAATACATGTTAACCCTCTTTAACATTATTAAATGTAGACGCTGAATCACTCATATGAGTTTAGCTCTGAAGTTAAATTTCAAATGGTTTATTTTATTTTCATGATCTGGGTCACACTTTATTTTGATGGTCCGTTTGTTGAATTTAAGTTACATTGCATCTACATGCCAACTAATTCTCATTAGATTATAAGTAGACTTTTAGGTTAGGGTTAGGGATGGGGTTAGGGTTGGGTTTAGTGTTGACATGTACTTGCAAGTTTCTTATAGTCAATTAAATGTCTGTTGAATGTCTGTATCAACAGATATTAAGCAGACAGTCTACTAATACTCAAATGGACCATCAAAATAAAGTGTTACCATAATCTGAGGTGAACTATCTGCTGCTGCTTTCAGTATATGGCAATATATGTCATGTAAAATGGCATTCAAACTCACATTGTTAGCATTTACTACTGAATAAAGCACAATAAAGATTTACTTGAGATGATCACTGTCATAGGTTTCTGTTGTTCATGTGAGAAATAGAAGCAGTTTCTAATATATCAATTCGAGTAGTTGGTTAGGACAAAAACTCCTTTTAATATGGAAAATATTCCTTCTATCAGGTGCTGTTGCTTTTATTTAGAACATGGTTTAAATCACTCGCTCCTGTCCTCAATCTGGCAACCTGCGTTTGCGTTTGTTTTGATCCAGGAGTGCAATACCTAGTTCAATCACTGGGTGTCAAACGTATATACTGCACCTTTAATATACTATTTTTTCCTTCTGGAGAAAGCCTTATTTCTTTTAGTTAGGCTAGAATAAAAGAAGATTTAAAATTTCTAAAAAAAAAATTTGTTGGTTGTATTATACGATTTTTTATTTTTTGGCTACAGAACAAATCACTATTGTCCAACGACTTGCCTAGTTAACCTAACTTAAACTACTTAACCAGGTTAAGCCTTTAAATTGCACTTTAAAATAGTATGCTAGTATCAACTGAGTACTATTATCTTGTAAAATAACTAAAAAAATTAATTTTATGTATAATCACCAAGGCAAAGGCAGAATAAATAAGTTATTAGAAATTTGTTTAAAAATTTGTATTTTGTTTAAAATGTGTTGAAATCACCATTGAAATGTAGTAAAACCTCTATAAAAAAATGAAGTCCATTGAAATCTCTATTTAACAGCACTTAAATATTAACTACTTAAATATTATACTAAATATTATATATTTTTATTTTTCAAAAATATGTAAAATACTCTTATAATGAAACAAATACTGCAATATAATGTGATATACATGTAAATACTGAATACAGTATAAATATGAAAAAATGTATGTTTATTGTATATAAAATGTATATATATTGTCCACCCTATCCAACTTTCTAATATCAACTGTAATGTAATAACATGGACCTTTTGTAAAGCTGCTTTGAAACAATAATTATTGTGAAAAGCATTATACAAATAAGCATGAATTAAATTGAATTCATTACAACATACATACCCCTAAACAGAGCACAGAAAGCCCTTTACTGAGGTTAAGAAGGCACTAGTTACACATGTAGGCCAGTTACACAGCCGGGCATCTGCCATTCCTCTCAGGCCTCGCCAGCAGACATCAGCCTGTGTCGGAAAGAGAGAAAGAAAACAGAATAAAAGACTGTAATAGGATTACATCTGTTAACATGCTGTAGATAAGAGTGGAGCGGGGGCTGAGCTCAAGGGGACCCTCATTCTCCATCCTTGCCGATAGGAAAAAAAGGCAGAAAGACAGAGAGAGAGAGAGGAAAAAAGGGAAAGGGGGATCAAGCCTTCGGGCTGGAGCCTCATGTGTGTTTTACTGCCACAAAAAAGCCCATCTTGGATCAGAGAGAAAGAGACAGAGAGAAAGCGAGTGTCTCTGGAGACTCGTCTGATCCCTGAGCTCATTGTCATGCGGACTTAATGAAAATGTTTGGCTTGCTCTCTTAATTAAAGATCATTTCCATTTCCATTTGGAGAATCATGTGATCCATACGGGCAGGGAGCTCTCGGAGAATCAGCCTTTAATGGCATTAATATCTGATCACTTAATGTGCTGTGTAATTATTCAGCTCTGTTCGGTGTCGCTGGTGAACAAACAAGTTATTTGGTTTACTGTAATGACACTACAATTAAAGTGTCTTTTTTAAAAGGCTTAGAATCAGTTAAATAGGTATAGAGATATATTTAAAAACTGTTCAATAAAATTATAAATAATAATAATAATAATAATAATAATAATAATAATAATAATAATAATAAATATAATAAAATATAATAATTATAAAGGGCAGTTCACCCCTGATTAATAAAGGGACTAAGCTGAAAAAAAATGAATGAATAATAATAATAACAATAATAATAATAATAATAATAATAATAATATTAATAATAATTTGAACATTTATACCTTAAATTAAAAAGATCAATAATACTTCCACCTTTACTAAATTCAAATAATAAATAATATATAATAAATATATAAATAATACAAAAACAATTAATTAAATAACAAAACATAATGCATAGTTTTTAATTGTGTATCCACAATTTTGTTCTAATCAGGTGGACATTTTAAAAATATTATTATTAATAATAATAATAATAATAATTTTTAACATTAATTAATTATTAGTTTATTAATTAATTAATCATTTTATTTTGTTGTTTTTACCTTTAATTAAATAGTTAATTAATATTTCCACCTTTATTAAAATAAACTAAAACACTAAACTAAAATACTACTACTAATAATAATAATAGTTTGAACATTTATACCGTAAATTAAAAAGATCAATAATACCTCCACCTTTGTTAAAATTTAAATAATAAATAATATATGATAAATATATAAATAATTGTTATTTTTACCATTAATTAAATATTTAATTAATATTATCACCTTTATTAAAATAAAATAAACACTAAACTAAAGTAAACTTAAAATAATAATAATAATAATAATAATAATAATAATTTGAACATTTATAAAAAACAAAAAAAATAATACCTAATTATATATTATATATTGACTAACATATAATAAATAATACAAAAACAAGTCATTTAAAACAAAACATAATTCATAATATCCACAATTTAGTTAGAATCAAGTGTATATTTTTATATTTATAATAATACAAATAATTGATATTAATAATCTTAATAATAATTTCAAAACTTTTCAAATTTTTCTATTTTTTTTAATTTTTAATTTTAATTAAATAGTTTATTAATACTTCTACCTTTAGTAAAATAAACAAAATACCAAACTAAAATAAATTTTACATAATAATAATACTTATAATTCCACATTAAATAAAATATATTCCATTAAAATTTGCACCTTTATTAAATCAAAATTAAATGAAATTTTAAATATACAACAATAAATAAATAAATGCATTGGATTGACTAAATATAAGATTAGATTATAATTAAAGAATAAATGCATCAGATTATATAATGTTATCACATTTTTTAATGTTAAATGTAAACAAATATTAATGAATTGTTGACAGTAGGGTTGCGGCTAGAAGGGCATCTGCTGCGTAAAACATATGCTGAATAAGTTGGCGGTTCATTCCGCTGTGGCGACCCCTGATTAATAAAGGGACTATGCTGAAAAAGAAAATGAATGAATGTTGACAGAAAAAAATATTACATTTTTAAAACTTTGTCAAATGCATATTTTTAACTAGAATTTTAAATGATTTATTTTTAATCTCTGGAGTCTTCGTTCATCCTTGACCCGAATTCATAAAGCAAAGAAAGACTCATTTTGTGCAGCCTTCAAAAAATCACAATGCTGATATGCGAAATATTCAAATGAAAATGAGCTCTTCTAATTTTTTTGTCTGCTTAAAGCTCATTAAATAATACAGTTAAAGAAAAACAATAGCTGAGCTAATCACGCTCACTGCATGAGAGAGGAGATTTCCCATGGGGAAAGGGGATGAATTTTACCAACACGGTAATTCAGTCCGTTAATCAGCTTCTCAAAAGGCCTGGCAAATGGACGGCTGATGTAAAACCATTTGATATCAAATCAAACCCTCACTAGCGTCTCTAAATTGGCTTTCTTCCCCTAAAGATGGTAAAAGTTAATTAAGCACTCAACGGGTTTATGATGTTTAAATTAAAATATATTGCTCTCATTGTGTAGCTATCACAGGAAAAGACGCCTGGCCAACTAATGGTGGAAAGGAAATGCATAATGAAAGACAAAAAGACTTAATCTGCATGCCGGTGAGTTCGTGGCCCTCAAATGAGTGTTGGTTCTGCTCTATAGGAGGAATGTAGGCTCTGTATCTGCTGTTTTAACCTTTCATTAGATGATGAGGGAGATGAAAGTTGTCACAAAAACGTGCACAAAATCTCTGACATGCAACAACAAGGCCATTTATTAGAATGATATGGTTCCAAGAAGAACAGTTAACATTCATAGAACTTCTCCATTGCAAAAAAGTTGGTTTCAAGTGGAAAAAAGGACACTTGGGAGCCCAAGGACCCTCTGGTGATTAGGTGATCATTGTGGTTTTTGAGTTTGCTGGCATTGTTTTTATTGAGCATTAACTTGTAGCGGTTTCTTCCTTTTGATATGGATCTCATTCAAATACTCTTCACACAAAGTAAAAAAAAAAGTTCTTTGAATAACGGGTAACTCTAATGATCTTTAATAATGCTTTACTGGCAAAACTGCCTTTACTTTTAATAGTGAACAAGATTTTTAATAAGGTAAACATGACATATACTTATTTAAAGGAATCCTTTATACTGTACATGACACTTGGGAGCCAAAGGACCCTCAGGTGATCAGCTTTCTCTGCTAGCATTGTTTTAATTGAGCACTAAGCTATATTGGTTTCAATACCCTATTTTATCTGAAGACAGGACATGGATCTGCATCTGGTTGTTTAGATTTCTATAATGCTCTTCACACTAAGTACAAAAAGATATCTGAAGCCAAAAATGGTTCATCACAGCCAATAAAAAAAAAATCACCCTTATTTTTAATAGTAAACATCAGTTCATTAATATACATAAGTTAAACATGAGATATTTGTATTTAAAATAATTCTTTATACAGGACACTTGGGAGCCAAAGGACCCTCTGGAGATCAGGTGTTGGGGTTTTTGTCTTTGCTGTCATTGTTTTAATTAAGCGCTAGCTTGTAGTAGTTTCTATGTGTATGGGTTTCAATACCTTATTTTATCTGAATACAGAACATGAATCTGCATCTGTTTGTTTAGATTTCTAAAAATGCTCTTCATACGGAATAAAATAAATTCTTTGAAGCCAAAAATGTTTCTTCCTGCCAATGCAGAAAAATTGCCTTTATTTTTAATAGTGGACAGCAGTTCTTTAATATGTTAAACATGAGATATTTATTTAAATAATCCTTTATACAGGACACTTGGGAGCCAAAGGACCCTCTGGTGATCAGGTGTTTTTAACACTAAAGTAAAAATTAGTAAAAAAAAATATTTAAAGTGTCTCTATTGGCATTGTTTAAACACATTATCTTGTAGTGGTTCACTTTCTTTCTCTGAAAGACAGAACTTGGACAGAAATCTGGTTGTTTAAATGATTATAAAATGTTCTTTCACACTAACAAAAATAAGTGTGGAACTGCTAACTGTAATGTCCTTTAAGAATGCCTATAATGGTTCTTCACGCGCATTGCCTTTATTGACATTTGGTTATGCAAAAAAATACTTGAAACCCTCTGGTGATCAGGTGTTGTGGTTTTTATTTTAATATCTCTGCTGGCACAAAAGTAAAAATTTTTCTTTTTTGAAAGTGTCTCTGCTGGCATTGTTTAAATGCATAATCTTGTAGTGGTTCCAAACCTTTTCTTTCTCTGAATACAGAACATGGCTCTGTATCTAAAAAAACAACAACCAAAAAACAAACATACTTCTGGATATTTTGAAATAACCGACTTTCATGAGAAGCTGAGCTGAGGTGCAGAGATGGACTTTGCTCCAAATCAGTAAAAGTAAATAATAAATGAATTCAATGATTGAGAATGATGACCACAACCCATCAAGCCTTAAAACAACAAAAAAGCATAATAAAATTAGTTTAAATTGGAAAGATACATCCTAAAAGAGAAAAACAAGCTAAGATATTAAGATGGGTTGAACATGATATTCAATTTAAACCTGTGAAAGAGCTAAGATTTAAACAAAGGAGTTTGCAAGGCATAACATCCTTCTATCTCATCACTAATGACAATGAATTAGAAAGTTTTCAACTACTTTCGAATACATATAACTTAAATAAACAAGACTTTTTCCATTACTTTCAGGTTAGAGACTACTTCAATAAAAACATAAGAGACTCTGAAGACATAAAAACAACAGTAGTACAGGTATTTATAGATGCTTACAAAAAGAATGTTAATAAAAAAACTAGTATCAAGATTTTATTTCTGTCTGACATTAACAATGAAACACGCAACAATGTATATAAAACAGAAATGGGAAAGGGAAGCCAATATAATTATAAAAACTGAGGAAAGGTTAACTATTTGGGAAACACAGATGATTACAATTAATTCAGATTCATGGAGATAATTTATTTGGAAAAATGTAATCAGGTTCTTTATAACACCTAAAATAAAATACTTTCAAACTAGAGATCAAAAAATGGTGAATGCTGGAGAAAATGTGGAAATGTACTGGCTGATCATTTCCACATATTTTGGGATTGTTACTGGATTTTAGAGATTATTATACAAACCTATTGGCAAGATTTAAATAAAGAGATAAATGCAATAATGGGATTGAATCTGGAATGTAAATTTAAAACTATGTACCTGGGAATTTACTCTGCAGAAATACCAAAAAATGATGCATATCTTCTTAACACACTACTAATTACTAGTAGAAAAGGCAATTACAAAGAAATGGCTCAAGGAAGATCCTCCATCTGTAGGCGAATGGTATGATATTGTTAAAGAGGTGTATGACATGGAAATACCGACATTTTCTTTGAGACATCAAGCCTATAAAATTTCTGCATACTGGGGTAAATGGTTGAGAAGAGATGTACTGTTTTAATCTTATTGTGGTGCTTCTACTTTATATATTTGAACCCAGTCGATCTTTGATATGTAACCCTTAACAAAATTTATATAGCAACATTTTATCAACGATAAGTACGAATGTAAATAAGATTGTATTTGGTGACCTTTGACACTTTTATTGTATATCTTTCTATGTTCTTTTAAAAATGTGTTTATTTATTTTATTTATTTATTTATTTTTATTGTTGTTTTGTTTGTTTTGTTCTG
>CAIGQZ010033231.1:6684820-6697315 GCA_903798205.1 Danio tinwini
TGGCATAGCTTTTCTTGGCCACACCAATCTCCTTTGTCAGTGTGTTAACTCCTTTGTCAGTGTGTTGGCATACCACATATCACACTATCAGTGTCAAAATCAGTGAACAAAAATGTTACAATAAGTTTATTCAGAACCTTGAACTTAGTGAAAATTCAATTAAACACCTTTTAAACTACCATTGGCTATAATTGATTCTGTAACAAGTGGTTTTCGCTCTGGCTCTGCCTTTTTTAACACAGAAACCTTCTAACATGCTTAAAGGATTAGTTAGTCAAAGGATGAAAATGCTGTTATTTATTACTCACCCTCCTGTTGTTCCATTCCCCTAAAACCTGCACATGGATGGGTTAAATGCCAATCACAAATTCTGAGTATGTGTCACCATACTAGGCCACATCATAATTTCCGCTTTTTCACTTTCACTTTCAAAAGTTCCGAGATGTTTAAAGAAACTAAAACAGTGTCAAAACATTGTAAATTATCTTTAGTGATTCAACTGTAATCATACAAAGCTCTAAAAACACTTTTGGGCACCAAAAGCCAGTAGAGTCAGCAGCGCAATACACAAGCATCATACTGTCTGTAGTAAACATTCACTGGTACCTGACTCAGCTGAAGAGAGAACAAAGTCAAAACGTCCCCTCCACATGGAGAATAAACTTGGAGATTTTGTCAGCAGCTAAAGTCCAGATCTTTAATGTACTCATTTGTACCAAGTTCACTCAAGCTGTGGATAATTCCAACATAATAATAATGTCCTGAAGTTTTATCAACCACTTGTACGTGTCCAAATTTTGTGGAGGCAGCCAATGTTGGGCTAGTAGTTTTTTTGGAGAAGTTAAGCCAGCCAGCCAAACAGCTTTTTGTAGCTTGGTGAGATTCAACATAGAATATGTGCTCAGTAATGGAAGGATTCACTGGTACAGGATATTCAACAATTTTAGATAAGACACACACCTCATTCTAAAATTTTTGAACTTTTCCACATTCACACATCATCTGAAAAAAAGAATCAAGTTCCTGGTCTGGACATTTATCCCATAGAGGACTAAAGGAGGCATTGATATGATGTCTTTTGAGTGTGGTCCAGTAGGTTCTATGACAAAAGTTATAGTGAATGAGTTGGTGATTGGGATTTTTGATAGATGAAGTAAAAATGTTCTGCCATACTCTTTCCCAGTCTGTGACACCCTCTTCTAGTTGACAGTCAGTTTCCCAACTGCGCTGTATAGCTAAATGCTTTGCTGTAGACTCTAAGGCCTTTCTGTACATCCATGAGGTAAAATGAAACCAAGCAATGATTGGATGAGTGGGATGATTGTCCCCCCAGGGAGCCCCATAGGCCTTCATGGCCATGACATGCAATGTTTTAATGTGACTTTAAAAAAATGCATTCTTGCAAACTCCGAAACGTGTATACAGATAGTAATTAAGTTACCACACAACCTTTCCAATGAAGCAAAAAATTTATTATTTCCACAGTGGTGGAACAAGCTGCCAAATTAAAACTGGACAGCAGAAATCACTAATAAAATCTCAATTGATTGATTGATTCATTTTCTTTTCGGCTTAGTCACTTTATTAATCAGGGGTCGCCACAGCGGAATGAACCGCCAACTTATCCAGCATATGTTTTACGCAGCGGATGCCCTTTCAGCAGCAACCACTCACTGGGAAACACCCATACACTCTCATTCACACACATACACTTCGGACAATTTAGCTTACCCAATTCACCTATAGCGCATGTCTTTGGAATTGTGTGGAAAACCGGAGCACCCGGAGGAAACCCACGCGAACATGGGGAGCACATGCAAACTCCACACAGAAATGCCAGCCAAGCTTTGAACCAGTGACCTACTTGCTGTGAGGCGACAGCGCTACCCACTGTGCCACCCATCTCAATTGAACATGCATCCAAAATGTAAAAACATCCAATCTATATTTAGTTCCTACGATTCAGATTTAAACTTTGCTTCAAAATTTGTTTAAGACATCCAGTGATACAAATTCTCAGGTCAACTTTGAAACACAGTGAGATGCTACAAATCTTTGCATATACTTGCATTTGCAGTCTTTTGCATTAACCTGTGTATAAATAGAAGTCACTGGAACAAAATATTATATCCTCTTGAAAACAAATCACCATCCCAATTTAACTTTTGATTTCATTCAACCACTTCCTTCACCATTCAAACTCCATCACAGTCCAATCCGCTTGGACTCGGTGCCCACTTTCATAAGATGTGTGTGTGTGTGTTTAAGCCGCGGCACATCTGGCTTTGCGGGGCTGAGCAGCGTGCTGGATATGCAGCATGGCAGAACAGATGCACAGTTGGTGTTGGAGGTAAATGTGAGTGATAGGATCAGAAGTCCCATATGCTGAAAATGCTCCAACCAGAAGGCCTTCTACAGCCCATAAGCTTTCAGCATGAGCACACTCTGGATTTACACACCTACAACCCTAGTTTATTTTTACAATGGGTGAAGGGTCATTGACTCTACATGTTAAAAAAACAAAACAAAAACTTGTTTAATGCAAGCAAATGCATGTAGAATAGGGACTAGTAATGCAGCTGAATTGATTCTGGATTATTGGTAATTATTTTGTCTAAATAAATGTAACAATTTAAAGATTATTAATTAAACATATAATAAAAATTATTATTAATAATGATAATAAATATATAAATGTAATACACTTAAATTTAATAATGAATTTATTATTTTATATGTTGACTTGGATTTCTGAATTGAATTGCTAAAAAAAAATACAAAATAGAAAGAAAATCAATTATTTTTAAGAGCCAAAATATTTTTTTTATTAATTTAAATTTCAATTTTAGCAGTAGTGAATGGATGAGCAGTTAGGAGCTATGACTCCTCATAAAATGTTAGCTCAGGTGAGAGTTATTCTGTCTGACAGAAATCTTCATCATATTAAGGACAATGCTTCATTGATTGCACAAGCCTAGACATTTACTATGAATAATCACATTTTTGTGTTATTAATAGGTGTTTAGGGCTGCATGGGATGCCCACTGTGGTTAAGGTCACACCACGGAAAGCAATGGACAGAAGATCTTTCATGGAAACTCCAGGACTGCAGGAAAATGGCCTTTTAATGAGTGGATAAAAGTGTCACTGGGCAGCATTTGAGGTCAGCATGAGACAAGCTTTTTTTTGTATAACAATGTAATAATCATTTTAGATATTTTCATAATCCATAATTTTATCATTTATTATAAGTGTTTATTGACATTAATGGAAATTAATTATAATTACATTTAATAATAAATACATTTCTAATAAATAAATAAATTACTATATACGTAAAAAAAAAAATTACACAATAATAAATACACTTCAAATAAATAAATAAAAAAATTAATATTATTATTAGTATATAAGGAAAATAATAATAATTACACAATAATAAATACACTTCAAATAAATATATTATTATTATTATTATTATTATTATTACATAAGGAAAATAATAATTATACAAAAATAAATACACTTCAAATAAACAAATAAATTAAATATATATATAAGAAAAATAAATAAATACACTTCAAATAAACAAATTAATTAATGCATTATTATTATATACGGAAAATAATAATAACTACACAATAAATACACTAAATAAATAAACAAATATATTATTATATAAGGAAAAAAATTGTTACACAATAATAAATACATTTCAATTAAATAAATATATTATAATATAAGGAAAATAATAATAATTATATAATAATAAATACACCTCAAATAAATAAAATAATAAATAAATATATAATTATTATATTAGAAAAATAAAAATAATTACACAATAATAAATACTTATTAAATAAACAAATAAATATATAAATAAATAGATATTTATTACATAAGAAAAAGAATAATAATTACACAATAATAAATATACTTCAAATAAATAAATATATTATTAACATATAAAATGTAGGTAAAATGTATAAGCTAATTTATCTACAACTACAACTATTTTTTTACTCACCTATACAAAAATAATTGATCTAGTGGCTTCTTAAAAACCTCAATGTCTGAGTACTAGGGAGCCAGCAATAACAGTTTGTCCTTCTGTATCGCACACAACAGAGTGTGTTCTTTATACTGAGAGATCTGTGGTATGTATTAACAAGAGCAGAGAGCTATTTTTTGGCCATAGAGCGTCAGATCTGACTGGATGTGTGCTGTAGGCCTGTAGGGAATGGCAGTGCGGAGGCATATGCTGCCTAGCGGGTGAATTCGCTTTTGTTCCAAGTCCTTCTCTCGCTCCCTGCATACGTGCCTGGCACTGAGTTCAATAACATAAGCATGACCTTAGCCCGTCACCTAGTGCAAACTTTTCCCACTCATACATCAAAATAGACTCAGCTCGAGTGGAAAACTAGAGTGTGAGTACTATCTTAAAGGGGCATTTTTTTGCCTCTTTTCAAAAGATGTGAAAGAAACAAATTTCTGAGAGTCTCCAAAATGGTTCCGTGAAGCTTTAGCGGAAAAAAAAAAAAAACTCAACAGAGCATTTATTTTTACACAATAATATTGTGTATGTCCCTTTAAATGCAAATGAGCTGCTGCTTTTGAGAAGAGGGTTGAGCCTTTATAGCTATTCTGACACTCCATAAACAACAAAAGAAGAGAGTCTTGTGCAGTCAAAATGTCTGAAATGACCTGTAGGGAATTAAAGTCTTGCACGTTCAAACCAGACTTGGATAATTATGGACAGTTTACAACTTCTAGACTGAATTGTGTATACGTTATTGTGCAGGCCTTTGCAAAAAAACATTACACTGTTAGTCCAAATCTCATGTTTTTACAGAACACAGATGTCCTGTTTTACCAAAATAAATGTGTTTATGACTTAAGGCTCTGATATGTTTCAAACTAAATCGAAGAACGGACTGAAATCATGTCATTTCGAACAAAATCCTGCCAGCTTTCAGTATGTTTCTGCAGTTTGAAACAGTTCACTAAAGCGAACATTTGGGGAGTTCATTTTGGCTCCTAAACACCTTTGAGCTAGAATAGGTGCTCGGTGGGTCTGTCTGTGGGTGGTGGGTGAGTTCTGGAACTCTGCCTTCTTGTAGACTCTTTTATTTAGTCCCATTGAATCGTACTAGAGTTCGTTTTCCTTTATGGTACAGTTAGTTTGGGCAGGTGAGAATATAGCAATCGCACTCGAGAGCACACCAAAAGCGGACCCTGGAGCAGTTTGTTTGTGGTGAGAACATGATCTGAACTAAAACAGACCAAAAAGTACTGTTGTACCTAGTAATTTGTTGACAGCGCTTTACCTAAAATTGCTGATGGATCGTTGCTAATATTTTCGGAAGATGACCATGTCGCAGTTTAGCTTAATTAAATCATGTCTCCTCCTGAAGTGATTTGCGATGCACCTTCGCCATTTGCAATGCATTAAGACATTGTTTTCCAGCCGCAGCCGCACTTCATTCACGAAATGTATAGTTTTTCTAAAGTGACGTATACAAACTATGTAGTATACTATATCCAGGGAAACAATCAGCCCGCATATAGTATAGTCGTCCCTCCATAGTAAAAAGCTACATTTTGTGTCTGCCGGTCTGTTCAGCACAATCGAAAAGCAGTTTAGGAAATACGTTCAATAACATCTGCCCAATGAGTGATGTGGATTTTGTCACATGACTGCATTTTGGATCTTTTTTTAACTGGTCCGAACGAAAGCCATTAGTGTGGTGTGAAAAGGACCCAAAACGGCTGAAAATGATACAATGTATCATTTGTTGCCTTTGGTCTGAACCAAATGAACCGAACCACAGATGTGAAAGCACCCTTAGACAAGCTAGTACTTAATAGTGGAAATTGGTGACCGTTGCTTGTTTGCATATGGATATACCTTTTTCAAAAGATCGTCAAACCACCTACTGCACATTCTGTGGTATGTAAAATGCACTTACTCATCTGTGCTCCGCATTTGCTAAATAAAAAAAAGAACAAACTCACCATCATTCTTTCTGTTTTCATCTAGTGGACAAACAAACTGTTGGTTGTTCTTTTTCTGTCACTGATCAATGCAACTGCAAGATGTTTACAAAATGGTTCCTCTTTCACAGCTGCCATCGTTGTTGTGCTTGGGAGGTACAAGTGAGCAGCGTGGCACATTTACAACCATGTCTCCTGCAGCACAGAGGTGTTGGATTATTTGAAAACCTTTCAAACTTCTTTAAACCCTGAGACCAAGCCACGTTTAGTCATACATCAGTGGTGCTGTGGATAGAAATGTGCAGATTAAGGGTACTTCCAGTTTTTCTCAGTCGCTTTGGCCCATTTCTCAGATCAGAATTTAAATTCTCAAAACTACCCGTTCAATCTTCACATGATTGTGTCACTTGTGCACATCAGAAAAGCAGTTTCTCATTTCTTTGAACAAGTTGCAAATGCTTTGGTACACCCATGCAATTGATTATGTACAATTCTCTGCTGTTTCCTACATTATCAATTGCTTATGTCATGTTGATCAAAATGTATTTCAAGCACATTAAGTATATATATTTACAGTTTTCCCTAAAGAAATTGTATTATGTTTACTTTTAGCATTTTTTTTCGTTGTGCTTTGCAGTGCTGTGTTTTTCTTTCTGAATCACAATGACATAGTCTGTCAACAAATGACAGTGCAAACAGTAAAAGCATAAATGTGAATCTTGTCCAGTTTCTCGCAATTAACTTCCACATACACTAAGGTGTAGCCAAAAAATATAATCATATTTGTAATTAAAACTGTAGCTATAATTTACATCAGAACATCCCGTCAAGTGTACACAGTTTTATTGACAACATGACTAAGTAATTTGACTATCTTATCTACACACTATGAAATGAAGACTTGTCGTTCTGACAGCACTGACACGTTCATTGACACAAACATTTATTTTTGAAAGAGGAATTAAGGATTTTGAGCAAGAGACTGGCTTTTGCAGAAAATCCATGGTGTTCTGCCATTTGTACATGTTGTTTTGAGAAATGCACTTACTTTTGCTAATTTTAATTCTTATCTGAGAAATGTAACAAAGGGACTGAGAAAAACTGTAATGACTTCCATAGCAGGAAAACAAACACTATAGTAAGTAAATAGTTACAGATTTGTAGCTTTCTTCAAAGTATCTTCTTTTGTGTTTAACAGAAAAAAGAAAGTCAAACTTATTTCTGAAAATGGCAAGTAAATAATGATAGAATTTTAATTCTTGAGTGAACTACGCCTTTAAAGTTGTAAGAAAGGTGATAGCACATAGTGAGTTAAATTAATAATCAACGTAAAAAAAATGTTTGGTTTCAGCTTACAACTTCACCTATAGCATTCTTCAAAGCATGATGATTCACATCCATCATGTTCTGACAATCCCTTATAAATTGTAGCAGAATATTAGTGCTAGTTCTCTGAGCACTTCTGCACTCAGATTAAGATGATTATTCATCCAAAAGTGAAAATGATGTCACCAACTACTATCAGAGATTCTTTCATCTGTGGAACACAAAAGATCATGTTCATTCAGTGGAAGTCAATGGGGTCCAACGGTATTCTTTTGAACCCCATTGACTATCACACAGACAAAAATAATTCACTTCAAATATTCTTCAGAATGTCTTCTTTTTTGTTATTCATAATTAGGTTGAATCTTTAACTCATTCAATAAAAAGGCACATTACTTATTGTTTTCTAACTTTATTATATTATTATATCATCAGTGCAAAAAAATTATATATCAGAATGCATAATACACATATTATTAGTAATATATTAGTTTAATTGTAGTTAATGTGTATTATATACAAATATATTCATATTAATTTTATATTACATCAGTTATGTATATAATTGGATGACATACTGAATTAAATATGAAATTGGTACATATAAAATAAAACCATTGTCAGAATGTAAATATATGCCGTAACAAATGTGAAAACAACCACACTGTCCACAAACCTTTCGATCTGAGCCTCTGCCACTGATACAAATGCTAATTTCTTAATTCAGTGGTGGAAAAACTCTGCAGGGTGGACAGTTATTAATTTATAAGATTATTTAATATGTCCAGTGAAAGAACACTTGATTAATTTCTCCTTTTTCCCTGCTGTGTTTATTAGTGGTTGAATTAAAGATTAACCTTTTAAATATGTCTGACATTTTCCATGTCCTCTCAAATGCAAAATTAATGCACATTTTTTCATCATTAGTTTAATTTTTCAGCATGATACTTTTGTTCTTTGGGCTGTTGAGTGCTTGAGTGTTACAACCCTTCAGATTGTTTGCCTCTTGCTGCCACGTTTTTGAATGATAATTTCGCTTTGCCGAATACTTCATTAAGCATCATTAGCCAAGCGTGGAGCACCTCATTTAGTAGAGAAGATCTCTGACTTCTGCTAGCTTGACACACAATCAAAGTTTTTTTGTAATCGGTGCAGAAAATCTGCAATCTACCATAAAACAATCTAAATGTAACACTGTAGATTTCATTTTATAAAACAGGAACAGCTATTGTGGCTTTAAAGGTGGCTTTAAAGGCCAACGCTGTACCTCGAACGTCTTATGATAAATGACGGATAAGCAGATGTATTTTGTTGTACATTCGAGGTGAACTTAACAACAAGATAAATGTCTCATATAATTTTATCGTTCCTACAACGTGTAACCATTTTCTAACCAATTACTCTTAAAAGTACATCAGATCTGGTATCACGGTTCCTCATCAGTGTTGAGACAACAGCACATTTCATGCATGTCATCCTACAAAATTAATGCAATGCAATGAATCATGAAACGAATCGAGAAATCAATTGCTCTCTCTTTGCAATTTACCGAGCCTTGAACACTGAAACATGACTTAGACATTGCAATTCTTTTGCTCACTATAGACCGGTGCATGGCTCTCTTGTCGGAATAGAGAAGAAATTGCATTCTAGTTACATGACAGCTGATGACTAGTCAAGTGGACAGACAACAGGGTGCTTGGCCTTCAAGTTTACAATGAAAAAGTGCTCACACTTATTATTAAAATGTGCAGAAATATTACTAATACATGTTATTAGTGTTCGTGTTAAATGGTACTTTAGGAAAAGGCTAGATAAGTCTTACAAATGCACGCACACTTTGAAATTATACTGAATTTGCATTTGCTCAATGTTTTGGGATTATGCGAGGAATATAATATAGCATCCAAAACAGTGATGCTGCTTGAGGGGTAGGGGGGAAGCGTCCATTAAAAGTAACTCTGACCTTCTGTGACCCTCATTAACACACAGGACTGCCTTGTTAAAAGACAAGAAGGATTTGTGTTTAATGATCTCGAAAGAAATGTAATTGACTGGGCATTACCATCCGAAGGTTCTGACGCACAGTGTTTACCAAGGGTGAGTTTGTAAAAACTGGCCTGCAACCTTCATGGATTAGTTTTAAATGCAAATGATAAGGATAAAAAACTTTATTGTAAAACACCATTTCCTTATAGAGCAACATCCAACAATAAAGCATGAAGTTTTTTTAACACACCTGCATATCTAGTTTATCTTGAATCTTTTTTTCTGTAAATGTGCAAGACTTCCCATTCTTTATCTGCTTCAATGAAATAACAATTAACAACTGGTAGTATTTTTTCTGTGAGCTACAGACCAGTGTCCCACCTAACAATTATTGGTTCCAGAACAATGTCTGTTAGTTAGCCAGGCAAGTTTTGATTTATGTAAATAAAATATCCCCCCATTAGTCATGGGTAAAATGCATGAGATGTCCTGTTTTTAGTTTTCTTACTCAAAAAGCTACCTGCAACTTTTTAGGAAGGTAAGTTGTTGAATAACCATAAAAAAGAGAAAATAAATAAGAAAAAATAATATACAGTGCTCAGCATAGTTGAGTACACCGCATTTTGAAAATGAATATTTTTATCCATTTCTCTGTAAATATAGGCATTGTATTTTGGTGAATTTAAACAAAACAAGTATATTTTAGTCACCAAACATATTTAGAAATTAAAAGTTAATACAATTAAATTCAAGCTAAATTTTGCAAAATTACAACCTACAAAATTTTAAGTAAATTTTTCAATTTTTTGCTTCTCTTGATTTTTCCTCTTTTTAAAATTTGTATTTAATATTTTTCTATAACATATAAATTTGGGTGTACTAGTTTTTGGACATTTATCTTAAGTTATTTTGTTAGATAAGCTCCTGATTTGCCTTCAGTACTGACTAATCTAATGTATATGCACAAATATAATATTGTAAAGCTTCCTATTAAAAATATGAATTTAAAACATAGATTTGTAAGGGGTGTACTACTATATGCTGAGCAGTGTACATAGAACATCCCCAGAAGGTTCATATTTGAACCCAAAAATAACCAAATGGGGAAAATATGGAAACGTTGTGTTTTTGCTGGAGTGTTAACAATTATGACAACAATTAACAGAAAACGCAAGTTGCAGGTTTAAATACAACGGCGGATTGTTTGAATATTGTAAAGAGAACTAGAAACGAATGAAACCGGAAGTCTCACATTTTAGCCCATTACTCGTCGCTGTCCTTTCAGCACCACGAGCGCCACAAACATTGGAAACCAACAGATTCACGCACATTCATTGCAGTCAATAATACGTAATTTCTTCCTTTTTTTTAAGCTGATATGAATGTGTTAACAATGCATTTAAAGGCATGCCTACAATATATAAAAAATGGGGTTTCCCCATATAACGTTTTATAGACATTTGGTCTCAATGAATTGCAACATTTTAGGATATGTTGATTATATTATGTTGGATGGAGGCATAATAATACATGATTAGTTAAACTTTGTTTTTATTATAATCATTTGTTAATTACCTTGGATTATGCGAGTCTATTTTTGCATAACTGAATGTGCTATAATCACATTTATAATTTCTCTCTTCTGTTGCTGATGAACCGCTAGAGGGCGATCGAACATTGTTGAAGGTGATAAACCCACACTGGCTGCAGCAACGGAACACTCTACAGCCAAATGATGCATCAATTCGCACACAACAGACAGATACATGCATATTGTCTACCATCATTCAGTGTCAACTTTATAAGCTAGAGATACCATACCACAAGCAACATACCAAACTGTGATAATGGTTTGGGGTTAATTTAGTTTTGTAGCAGAAAAATTTGTGAGCGTCAATCAAACATAATAAGCAAAATGGAAGTTGTAGTCTTCTATATACTACTATACTAAGCAGTTCATGTAATTACATAAGATATAAGAAACAAAGAACCGTGACTTTGTGTCAACTAAAAAGAGATACGTGCATGAAAGGCAAAATGACAGCAACATTTGTAAAATGTTTGCATTTTGTAATTTATACAACTATTTTGTGATGAATTAGTAATAATAATAATAACTAGATTGTTTCTGTAAACAGTATTTACAAATAATAATATTTTCCAATGCCAAGATTCAAACTTTTGACTGGTTTTAGCCTACATGTTGTTTCATTAAGTAAATAAAATACAACAACAATAATAATAATATAATAATAATAATATAACTCCTAAAGTAATCTATAACGTTTAACATATTTAATTGATGTTTACTGTGCATCAGTATGGGGGTTGTCAAATTTACTCTACAAAGAAATTGATATAATTAAAAGACTTTTTGCCCGTTTTTTTAGCTTTAGCAGTCTGATACACATAGTTGATAACAGGAATTCAATATCTTCAAAACAAACTCTGAACTCACTTACTCCTATTTTAGACTGTCTCTTACCAAATCTAAGAGGCCTAAATCTGATCAAATTTTTACAGTAGTATTGAGTGAGAAATTATGCGTCACAATTTGAACGATCGTACATCAGACTTATAAGTGACAAAAAAATTACTAATTAGACCTTTTATCCGTTTAGGTGGGAGCCAAGACGAGCCATCACATGGTCTCACTACATGCGCTCTGTAGGGCCCCTAACGTTCGAGTTACGCCGTCAGACTAATGCGTTGTGACTGCTCCTCTCTCTTGTGACAAAGTCTTACAGCTGCCTCCAAATCAATGCATGTCAAAGAAATATGAAAACAATCACGACGGAGAAGGCGAAAAAAATCCTGTCTGGATAATCAAAGACGGTGTTTTCTCAAGACACCAGACGAATTCGTCCACAACTTCTGTCAGATTGCTCGTCGTTGTCTTTTATTTTTCTCCCCACAGACGAAGGCCGCTTGTCACATCTGTCGGATTTGTCGTGTAATTTGTAATTATTACCCATCATGAGGTCTCCAGCTTTAACCCGTCCTTAATTAAAAGCATATTTAAAGTTATGTCAGCGACGTAAACAGATGGTTTTCTGTCAACATCGCGCTTTGAAGAATTCATTCGATGGATGTAGATATGTAATCTCGTTTTGTAACGCGAGAAATTACGTTTAAAAGATCAGCATTTGTGTTTTGAATTATTTATAAAAAAATTGTTTAGAG
>CAIGQZ010033231.1:6701200-6719683 GCA_903798205.1 Danio tinwini
CACACACACACACACACACACACACACACACACACACACACACACAACAACAACAACAACAACAACAACAACAACAACAACAACGAAATGTTGCCAAATGAAAAATCTTGTGGGGGAGGCTTAAAAATCCAATATATATATAAAAGAATACAAATATCAAATAACGAGATATTGTCAAATAATAATAAATAGGAATAAATATCAACGTTATAAATGAAGTATATATGTCACTGTAAATGTAACACTCGCTTATGCTCCACTATATAAAGTCGGTGAAAATGATAAGATGGATCCCCAAGATAAGTAAGCAATGATTATGTGTGCCTTGGGGGCTTCCCTTGCTTTTCCCTCTCTCTCCCAAACACACACACACGCTTGGAAGCAGAGGGTCGGCGTAAGGGAAAGCTGGCTGGACAGATTTAAGTTTACGCCTGATCGCGCTCTGGAGTGCAGGCCAGCGGAGAGAGGGAGAGACAGCACCTGGCCCGGCTTTAGCATCCCCATCTCGCTTTATTGACAGCCTGATAAGCGGGGACGGGCCGTGCGGTTTCCAGTGGAGATCTCAAGATTTCTGCTGGGTTCTGCCGGTTTCACGGGGTCTAAACGGTGGCAGCATTTGATTCTTATGTCTGTGTTCTTTCTTTCAGAAATATAAATTGAGATATGATCTTAAATAAAAACACTTATGAAAATAAAGTTTCTAGGAAGAATCAAAAAGAGTCTTAAAAGTGAAGCTATGCACTAAAAAACTTTTTAAGAGTTATTTAATGAACTTTTTAAAACAATAATAAAAACCCTTTATCAACTATAAAATATTTGTGGAATAAAAATGGACATGGAACCATCAATCCCGAACCTTTAATTAAGAATGTAAAACATTTAGTTTTTTAGATGAGCAAAATCATACAGCATTTATGTTCTGACTAGCCATATTTATTGCAAATCAAAATGTTGTATTGTCATTTGACACAAACGAGCTCAAGCAGTAGGCTAGCCTATAGCAAACACTGTGACTTTAGAGTTTTCAGCCACTTTGTGCAGGCCTAAAAATAAATATAGCATGTTGGTGAGTTTGTAAACAGCATACATAAGCTGGTCTATGTTTTATTTTTTTAAATACTATCTATTTAAAACGTTGTTGATTGTGTCGACTAAAAAGTGTTATTATATGTTTTTGGAAAAAGCATACGCAACAAAATAACTCACTAATTCAAGCATTCATCAAATGGTGGTTTGAAATTAGAGGAACCTCAAAGAAACTTAATATGGTTTATGCTCTGCATATCAGCACGCAGCAGACAGCCGTTCCTTCAACTTCCCGGTTTGGAGAATGATAAATGGCGTCAAGTGTGACGTGGTCTGTCACTCCAGCCAATCACTGCCAGGTTGAGGTTAATATTAAGAGAAAGTTGATGGTGAGAAGGAGACGTCTTTTTATATTCCGAACCACGTTTAAAGAAAGAGGTATTTTGAACTCAAGACAACACGGTTAACGTCCGAGGTTTGCGTGTCTCATAAGAAACAAGAGAGTCCAACATTGGACCTGATTTCATCTGTTTAACAGGCTAGTATTTTCGTCGACTCCACAAAGAGGGGTTTGCAATTTCTCACAACATTTTCCGAGGTTCTCTTTTCGTGGTTCCCTTGTTGGACTGGATATTATTTACTTTGGGACTAGTTCTGTGAATCGGATCCAGAGGGTCTCCCTATAGACACTCATTACTCTTCACTTGAAACTTGGAACCGTGCGTCTCATAACGAAATCCGTCACATCCGAATGTTTTGCTATTGGAACGGGGTTATTGAGGTAAGTTAGTTTACATAGTTCTAAATTCTCCTTTAATACGTTTCCCCTAATGTTACGACATAACATTATCGCGCTGACATATTGAGCTCTGTTAATCACGTGAATGCTGTAAATTTCACTGGCATAGCTACTTTAAAATAAAACTATGGCGTGAAATCAATGTATTCTCTGCCCAGTGCACAACACTCGCCAGTATGCTAAATTGCTTTATGTACAACATAATCTTGTTTCTTTGGTTTATTAAGTATTGAAGGACATTTATAACACCGAAGAACCTCGCCAGGAATGACGAGAAATGTTATGCCATATGAGAGTAAACAGTTTAATCATTAAAACAGTTTACAGAGTTGCTAAGTTCTATGCTGTTTTAAAAGCATTTTCATTATCATAAATCGCTCCTGATCAGCAAATCTTTATTTAATTGTAGCATATTAAACAAATTAACTTACATATTTGACGTATAAATTTGCCATTAAGTTGAATAAAATGCTGTATTTGTTTAAAAATACAAATACAACAATACATTTTATGTTTTTATACAGTTTTAAATAATTTTATTATAATAATATAACAATACTGCATGCAAAAAATAAACGTAAATATTTTTTTATAACGTAGGCTAGCATATAACATGAACTGCTACAAAAGTAAACTAAAAAATGTTTTTTTTGCTTCATGCAATAAAGTTAACATGCACACACACACACACACACACACACACACACACACACACACACACACAATGTAATGCAGTTCTTGCCATAAAGCAGTTATTGCAAGTGCTACCATGCAATTGCACTTTTCATAGCTTG
This sequence comes from Danio tinwini, assembly GCA_903798205.1. NCBI lineage: Eukaryota > Metazoa > Chordata > Actinopteri > Cypriniformes > Danionidae > Danio > Danio tinwini. Next base: position 6,703,820 of record CAIGQZ010033231.1, read on the forward strand.
GTAAAATACAGTCATTAACTTAAAAATAAAGTAAACTCTCTGTCACAACTGAGACACGTCAGGTTATCGAAATAATTTAAACACTACCTTTCAGAATCTCACATTCAATAAGTAAAAATAATAAAAATCTTGAGGTCGCAAAACAATTCTCCGCTTCTCTTCTCTAATCTGTAAAAGAAAGAACAGAAATAACGATAAAAATTATTAGCTAGCGACATATTCTGTCTATTATAGCTTGATGACATAGAATAACGTGTAACTTGCTTCTGTCGCAACATGGCGTTAAACAGAAGGGCCCTTTTGCCAGTGCGGTGGTCTATGTCGCTGTGGGCAACCGCATCAAAAAAGCCCCCTCCCCCAGAACATGGTGACTGGAAGTAGGTCTTGCACTGGCCATAATGATAAACTTTTCCCACATTGCCTTAATAAGAGCCAGTCTATCTCTAGTTCTCTCACTGACGTCATTTGCATTCAGTCCTATCCCCGCCCCTTATTTTTATTATTTCTCCCTGTTTAAAACTTTTAGTGAGAGGCGAGGCATGGTCTATTTTGCCCGAGGGAAATAGCGACAAGATTAGGTTCTTTTTCATGACCAAACACCGCTGACTGCTAATCCGAACTGTGCTAATTGATGGGAGGACTACAAGAGTCCATCCGTGTGAAAAGTCTCGAACTAGTCAAATATTTGACGTTCTTTTACAAATGCTAGCTTGTTTAACGATGGATTAAATATGTGGACACGTCTCATAAAAGTTATTTTTTTCTGAATACATGTAATATAGCCTACATTTAAACACCTGGTACCTGGTTCCAATGAATCATAAGCTCTTTTGTTTTATTTTGTCAAATTACAGGTACTTGTAGTTTAAAAAACAAGCGTGTTATTTTTCGGAAAAAAGTTAAACTTTTACACTGCCGTATATTAAGGGCAGTCACCTGTAAGCTTAAATAGGAGTTCCATAGCACAATATACACAAAACAAAATATAAACAGAAACAAAATCCCAGTACAGTCGCACAACGTGTTGCGTTTCGAGTTGAACTCTTTACCAACAGAGGAACTAACTTTGAAACGGGAGGGGAGGGGAAAATTATTCGAAAATATCAAACGGCGTGGCGGGGTCGCACCGCAGGACCCGAAATGACAGTGCATGACGGTCGCGCCAGCTCATTATCCGACTCCCATTCAGGCGGCCTTTCATTGCGATGCAGACTCTTTGGCAGTGTCGTTTGTTTCCTCATTGTGCTATAGTGGGGAATGCAATGGTTGTCAGAGCTTGCATTCACTTTCGCGATAGTTTATTGATGAGCTCCGACTTTTAGCACTTTTCACATGTCAAAACGAAGTCAAGTGTATGCAACCACAGCTTAATTTTATGCTCCGTGCGTCCCAACACATTTTGTCTCTCTTTAAAGCTGTCCCACCATGCTATACGTGACCCCCTCCCCTCTACATTTCTTGTATCCCAACCCGGAATCTATTCCACTCCAGTGAACGAGTGGAACACCCCAAGCTGCGAGTGGCGAGCTGAGAGTGCAGCGCATGTAACCTCGAACACAGGCGCGGAGGGGTTGCTTTGGAGTTTACCGAGGTGTGTGCTAATGTCCAAGCAATCAACAAATGTAGTTTAAGTGTCCGGCCATGGACGTAATGATATTTTCATTTCCCCCCTTGGCAACCCACGACACGGAGTTTCTTTTTCTCCCGCTGAAAAACGACAACAAATCACGCTATTAATGTAAATAGTATGGGGTCTCCCAACTGATCATTGAACGTGCGCCGTAAAGGCTGATGACATTCTAAGACACCGAGTCAACAATGACACGTGGAGAAAGTTTGCGCTCGTTTCAATGGACAAGAGTAGCGTAAATTGACACAAGAGTAACTACAAATAGTAATAAAACAACAATTAAGTAGGCCTAAATGGTTAAATTCGCTAGATGTTTTGATATGTACTTCTAAAACAAACAAACTAAAAACGTGGAAGTTTATTTATAAAACACACATTAATGGCAATTTTTGACTTTTCCTCAAGTGTCAACGAGAATTTTATAGCTAAAACAACTGAAAAATATTTCAATGGAAAATTTGTGAGAGAACCATGATTATGAGGAATGATAATGGTGAGATTAAAACTAGCTTTGTGATCGGATTACATTTATTTAAAATGGTATTTACTTTAATATGTGCCAGGAAACCCTTAAAACACTTTTAAAAATAAAGATCCTTTATTGTTGTTGAGGGTGAAGAAACTTTAACATTCTTGGAGCCTTTCCATTCCACGAAATGTTCTTTAGATTATTAAAATGTTCTTCGCACTGAGAAAAAAAATATTTTAACAATGGTTTACTAACAGATTCTTTGGGAAACCAAAAAATGTTTTATTCTGTGGCACCGTTGGAACACTTTGAAAGATTTAGTTTAATTTACTGTTTGTCAAAAAAAATATTGCTATTGTACTTTTGCACTTGACACTTTTTTCCTAAGTCAGGAATAAAAATATGAAGAGACGCATATGCTTAATAATGAGTCGTTAGGTTAGGTTAAATATTTATTTACTATTTAAACTCGTATACTTTAATATGTAATTACCAAAAGTTTTAGTGCCGTGGAGTTACTATGATAAATAGGGAAAAATGCCACGTAGAAGTGTAAAAAGCATTTTTGATACCCTTCAAAATGTCTACTCACCCACAGTTCAATAGTCCAAATGCCCAAAGACATTTCAATGCAAAAAATGGTGAGAGAATTATATGCTTACGAGGAATGATTAAGTAGGGTTAAAAAATTGCTTTTTGCTTGGCCCTGTTTCCCGCTCTGTCACCGGGGCAGGAGGAAGTGTTTTGCTGGGAGATGATGACAGAGGTCAGGCTCAGCTAATGGGCCACTGAAGAGGAGAGGAGGCGAGGCACAGACCAGGAACACATACATTAATACACGAGTGCTATCACCAATCAGCATAGGTGCGCGCCCTCTCTCTCTCATGCGCGCTCCCTCTCCCTCTCTTTCGCTCTCTCTCACTCACTCCCACGAGCGCACATTTTTCAGTCTCGCGCAGTCTTGACATCCCATTTTATTGTCAATCTCTGTTTCCTTCGCAGGGAATTTAAATTTTCCACCCGAGATCAGTTGGAAACTATAAAAGACAAACTGTTTGAGGACGATTTTCTAGAACTACAGAGTCTTCTCGTTATTGTAAACGAAGAACTTCAGCGAGGATACGAAGGCTGTTGGAACTATGCCTCAAAAAGGTAAGTTAAGACATTCTTCTCTTTTTAGCAACATGCACCAAAGTCTAATTGAATCTAGTGTTGGTAAATACGGGCCAGCAAAATAAAAAAAAAAATATTTATTTGGAAATTGTAACTATGAGGTAAAGAAACTTAAGTTATTTTGGTTCTTGAAAAAAACTTTGAAGAGAACGTAGCTACTAAAACAAAACTTAAGGCTGCACAACCTCGTGGTGTCAAACGACATCATCGATTTTTCACGGACCCTCGTTGCCTTTTTATGCTTCAGCTATGTCTAGTTTTGTGCCAAGCAAAGTTCTTATTTATGACAGAGGAAAGCAAAAAGTCACAGTAGGCCAAGACCGTGATCAGTCCTGAAAATGGGAACGCAATGACCCGATGAGGTGGAGTGTCAGGTTGAATCACACCATCACATTCAGCCGGGCGCCACCACCAAATCGCACCGTGAACTTGGTGTTTTGCTTGGTTTCAGTCAATTGTATTCTGCCTTCTTTGTTCCCGATTAACAATTTAATAACCCGAATAATAACAATTAAATTAGCCAATTTGATGTCTAAAATTCAATACAACAAAAGGTTTAGATAACATTTAGTTTTAAAAACAAAAACAATTATGGATGTTGTATCTACAGTTAATCTCTACAGATAGTATGCAAGTTTATTTATAAATTCAGTATTTAATTAGAAAATTAATCTAAAATGTATGCAATGAAATTAAAATTAAATGCATCTCATTCTCTCTGTGCTGATTTTAAACGGTTGCTGTAGCCTAGGCTATTTTATATCTGGCCAAATGTTTAATTCTATAAATCTACTGTGATATAAATCAGCATTTTAAAATATATTTGAACATTAACTTTCAAAACTTTCACACGAATGTACTTACTGCAGAATATCAAAGACCTGGTTAAGGTTTAATTGAGAGGGTTCATGTTGCACATTAGAACGAACAAAATGCAGATAAGGCCCTGCCAAATACAGATAGCACTATTAAAACAGGTCATTAACAAAACAGTTAAGTGCAGGCTGGCGATTTTAAACAGCCCATATGGGTAAGAAATACTAAACTGTTTAATGTATTAAAAAGTTAAGCGTTAAGCAAAATATATAATAATCAATATATATGTTCACAAATGTTTTGAATTGCCGTATTTTCTAGAGAAAATTGAGACAAGTGATAGATTTTCTTGCAACAATTGCTAATATATCTGAAAATAGTTAGAAACAGCAAAATATGTTATTTAATGAAACACGTGCATCGCTGGCTGGCGACTGGTGTATGTATTTATTTGTTGCTGTGCACTGTAAACCGCGAACACAATCCATCTACTTAAAAAGAAAAAGAAGAAGAAAAAATCAAAGCAGGGAGTATTTCTTCCGTGGCCTCCTTTTCGGTAAATGTATTGAATGGGTTCTTTATTGCAATTGTCTTTTACCAATTGAGCGCCCCACTGTGCTGTTGTATATTTTTTACAGCCCTTAACGACACATACCAGTAACACAATTACCTCCAGATACTTATAACAAGAAATTACTTTTCTATTTCGCGCTGCGAGACAAACAAAAAGGCATTGAGGTAACGGGCACCGGGTCATAGGGAGCTGCACTGGCTGTTGCGGGTAAAGGGGGGTTATGCTGAACCGGGTGTAGGAGGAGGAGAAGGAGGAGGGAGTCTCGCTCCCTTCAGCTCTTTGTATTTTCTGAGAGTTGTTGGTACGTTTAGTTGGAAGCGGTGTAGCTAGTTAGGGAGCCCGGGTTTTACTCTCTGGGTTTTGGTGTAGAGGGAGAAAGAAAGCTATTGTTAAAATTCAGCGGGGCTTTGTCGGGGACCCCTCACCCCCTCCTGGCTTTACTTTTCCAGCGCAGCCAGGCGAGGTAGACAGCGTGTGTCACCAGAACAGAGTATCTGAAGGAGTGAAAAAAAGAAAGGAAAAAAGTAGGCCTTGCCCACAACATTTAAAGTTTTCTAATCATGAAGGTTAAGGATAACAACATAACAACAACAACAACAACAACAATAATAATAATAATAGTAATAAAAACAACAACGATTATACATGTATTATAATCATTATAACTATTATAAGAATTATAATTATTATATATTTTTATTATTGCCATTGACTAACGAATAAACGAAGAAATGCTGAAAAGTATAATTTTATCCAACCGAGCAATACATTTATTATTGTCAAAATTTTTAGTCATAAAAACACAGTCTTAAAAAAGCTATTATTAGTTTTAATTGTAAATAACAATAACGTATAGCTGTACTAATAAACTGTTTTGCTTTGTCCTAGGGATATTTTAATAGAGTGAAGCAGATGACAGTCTATAAATTGTTTTAAGCGGACAGTCAACTCTGTTTCCAGGCAAGTTTTTTAAACCCTGGACATAAGTGTATTTGTGTAGACAGTATTATTTTTATTTTTCACTTTTTTTGCAGCATGAATGCAAAAAAAAAAAAAAAAAAAAAAAAAACCTGAAGCTTCAGCACACACTATTGCCCGTATTTGTTTGTGCACACATTGCACTGCAATACATTTGATTTGATTGAAAAATTGTGAAACTGACCATTATTATTGTTTCTTTATGACTAATAGAATACTATAACCGGGCCACGTGGGAGTCTGGCGTCGCGTCCATGATGCAAAACAGTAAGTGGAGTTTATTTCTTTTTTCTTAAATGCGATTTTCAATCAAGAAGGACGTGGGTGGAAAAAAAATGAAATAACCATCTAGCCAGAAAGGCATTTGTTTTGGTATATTGGTGAAGACGTACGTCAGAGGTGTTGGGCGTGTGCATGTTGTCATTTTTTTGCCTGTCATTCATACAGCTCCCTCAATGTAGCATAGAAAGCTAAACTCATTGCTTAAGCCTAACTTTACATATTTACAGTTTTATGGAACATCGTAGGTCATTATTTAAATTTGTAAGGCTACATTTGAGAGAGCAAAATTACATTGCCAGTGAGAAATTAAATACAAAAAGTCTAAATAGCTACACAACCTAGTTAGAATGTCTAACCCATATGCTCTTTGCATAATTGTGTGTGCCTGTGTGTGTTAGAGAGAGAGTGAGTTAGAGGATGTTTCTGCTTGACTTGCTTTTAAATAATTGCTGAATTAATGTTAGCATTGGCGGCCAATCCACCTAGTCCATTAGCAGAGACGAAATTGACATTGCATGATTCTGATGGAACGTCTATCATGTTTATGAAACACCGCTAGAGTAAAATAATAGACTGAGCTTTGATGCAACATTGAATGTTGTAGAGCATGAATAAATCACATGCGCCGATGTGTCTGTGTCTTTGAGATGTGTGAAGGCCAACTAGCAAAACATATACTTAGTGATTTGTGGAAAGTACTGAGTAAGTTATGATTACAATAAATGAGACATATTTTCTCTCTTAATGCTGGACAAGAGGTGTATGACATCTGTAACGAAGGTGTGTTGAATGTCATCCTCTCATTTCTTTTGCTTTTATTGTTGTAAGTGCCAGTTATTTTCTCTGTCCTCATACTGACGACTGGTGTGGTGTTTTAGTTACTAATTTTCAGAGAAAAAAAATATATATATTGCAGGTAAATGTAAAATATTTTCATGCTAACTATGCTACACATTTAAATAGGTCAGTTGAAATAGGGCACATGAAACTTCGTGAGCTATAAATAAATATGTAAAAAACGCTTTACGCAATGTATAAAATGGTAATATTTTACGCGGAGAAAAAATCTTGAGCATAATCAGTGTTATTGTACGACAATGTCTCGCGTGTATTACTAAAATATATCATTCGGGTTAGGCCTTTGGTTTGTTAAAAGGTCACAGGCGACAATCCGAGCTTTGTGCTAATAACTCTTGGGTGTATATAGAGTGGAGCGTCCAAATCGACACCATATGTCTTCTTATTAATTGATTAGAAACAGAGTACCGCGCGCAATGATTGCCACTGGGCGAGACCGACACCATTCTCCGTGGGGAATTATAGAACGATTAAGACTTAACCTTTCAAGCGAAAGTTTGATTTTATATCCTAATCTGCGTGTTGGGGAGCTCAAGATCAAGTGAAGTGTGCATTTTAAGAGCCATACGGGATGTAATTTCAAAGTCAATAAATTTTCAATCTATCTATTACGGAATAGGAAATAGGGTGATTTCCTCTTACCTTGCATGTCAAGTGTACTAAAAATATAAATTCTGAGGTAGAAAGCATGCAATTATCTTCATTGTATACAATAATAAAACATTCGTGCATAAATCTGATTTTATATTTTGCTTTGCATATTTATTATGCATAAACATACAGTACAAAACAGCATCACGCAGGCTGGCTCCCAGTGCGTAAATATAGGCATTGGAGGTTTGTCACTTGAGAAAAAAAGAAATGTCACTTTTAATATATTAAGGGCAAGGCGCGCACCCGTGAACGTGCGCGCGCACAGCCCCTGGCTACCTTAAAATTAAGCTTCCCTTAAAGGGGAAATGAGTAGAGTCCAATTTAGCCTGAGTGATATCCAAATGCAGACAGAAAGGGTCGTTTTATCATGCTACTATTTGTCGTGACGATGCGATTTTCAAAAGCAGAGCGATGTCATAAAGTGACATGCCTGCCACAAGTGCTCCAACTGATCTTTTCAATTAGCCTTCCATGCATGATCCAGGGCGACTTCCGCCTATTTCCAGAAATTAAGCTCAAACTTGACGTGCAGCTAGCTTTATTTTAAAGACAAATGTCAGGCAGGCTCATCATATTTCCCCCTCTTCTATATTTGGAGCTTATTTATTGCAAAGGAGCTTGTGCTCTTGGACTCAATTTAACGCGAGGCTTCGGAGAGAAGGGAGCTGAGAAGTAAAGCAAACCGGGAAGGCTGCTTATTCGTTTTGGCTTCAGGTTTGATGTCTTTGGTCTGCTTTTTGGCAACTTTTCCACTGACATGGTAACATAAGCCAATTTGCTAAATTCTGTGCATCGGTAGATTTAAAAATAAAAGATGTTTTACTTAAAGCGTGAGGCTATGGTTTAAATCATGGCAGCGTTTAAGAAGTTTTAATGTAATGCCGCAAATAGCATTACGCCATCTGATCCGTTTAAGGCTTTGCAAAGATGCGCAAATCTCGGCTCAGTGGGTTGGAGATGTTTTGTTCCAGATCATACGAGAGCGCTGACGCTTAATCAATGTTCTGCATGTGTAATTATATTACTATTGTGTATTAGGAGATTATGATATTACGAACACATCTGGAGAACAGTCGAAAACATATGACAGGAATAATTACCGGCTATGCTGATTTTAAAGCGATTTACTCTGCTCTTTTGCTGAATGTTGAGATTTGTTGACAATGCTCTTGTAATGCTTGACCTGAAAGCTTCTATTAAACAGCTGTGGCTTGCGTCTGTATTTTGAGTTTAGGCTGCTAAATGTTGGGCGAATTACAACATCTTTCTTTTTTTTTAGGTCACAGTGGAGTGAACCAGCTCGGCGGTGTGTTCGTCAACGGCAGACCGCTGCCCGACTCCACGAGACAGAAAATAGTTGAACTCGCACACAGTGGCGCGCGGCCGTGTGACATATCCCGAATTCTGCAGGTGAGGAGAATACCTGTGCTCCGTTCACCCAAAATCAAAAGATTTGTTTTGCATTTGAGCTGTTTCATACTTACATATTTTTTTCTGCAGTATAGTATTTAAATATTGCATTAGTAATGCCAACGAGCAACGTGGAATCATTTCAAATTTCATTTTGGAGTTCACAGTGGTCTTGTGGAACGGATCGGATTTTTTCCCCCAGTTGGCAATTTTTAAAATTTGGCGGCCAAAATGCATTTTAAAAAGTGCATAATTTCTCCTACCACTGAAGACTATTTTTTGTGTTAAAGGTATTTCTTATGTTATAGACCCATGCTGATGCAAAAGTCCAAGTGCTGGACAATGAAAACGTAAGCTTATCATTGCTTGCAGCATACACTTAACATTTCACACTAGTCTTAAATAATGTATGTGAATTGTTTCTTTTGTTTTCCATCTAGGTGTCCAACGGCTGCGTGAGTAAAATCTTGGGTAGATACTATGAAACAGGCTCCATCAGACCCAGGGCGATCGGAGGAAGTAAACCACGAGTAGCGACTCCCGAGGTGGTCGGAAAAATTGCCCAGTACAAGAGGGAGTGTCCGTCAATCTTCGCGTGGGAAATCCGAGACAGGCTGCTATCAGAGGGGGTCTGCACAAACGATAATATACCCAGTGTAAGTTCATTCAGTGAAGTTGCCATGAATTCATTGACAACATTAATGTAGAGATATTTTATGCGTTGCTTGACGCACGCATTAATGACCTTGAACGTGAACATTCTCCAACATCGGCCACTGCTGTAACCTCCTCGCCAGAGGACAATGCAATGCGATGTAATGCTCTGGCATGTAGGCCTGTGCAGAAATGGGGCCAATCGTTCCAAAAGCCAAGATGCCACATCGCGGACGCGCTCTTTAATTAATGTGCTGCATCTTTGGGTTCGTCTTTCAGGTGTCATCGATAAACAGAGTACTGCGCAACCTGGCTAGCGAAAAGCAACAGATGGGCGCAGATGGCATGTATGAAAAGCTGAGGATGCTGAACGGTCAGACCGGCACGTGGGGGACCCGGCCAGGCTGGTACCCCGGAACCTCGGTGCCAGGACAGCCCAATCAAGGTATGGCTGTTTTACTTTCAATAGAGGAAAACGGTGCCAACTTGGGAATTTGATTGTTATTGTATGGACTCGTTTACTGAGAATTATTATTCGAGTTTTTAACACAATTACGATAATAACAACACAAACAATACTAAAAGGTCATAATTATTATCATCATTATTATTATTTGTACAACATTAAATAATCACTCCAGTTTAAGTATTATAAGAGTTAAATTTAATGCATTAGTAAAGGGTTCAATTTACTGAACAAAATTAATATTAAAATGCGGCTGAAATATTAAATTAATTAAATGGTATAATAGTAGGCTAATAATATAGCCTAATGAAAGAACTTAACGCTGTAATCCGCCTTAAGCAGTTATTAAGGAAAGCGATATCTAAATAAACAAAGAACAGCATGTGCATATACAAAATATGTTTGTCACACAGAAAAATGTGTTATGGGAACAGTTCTGTCGCTACGTAATAGCTCATTAGAGAACGTTTTGTTTCCCATTAAGGCGACATAAACACGCGTTTAGTTTGAGGAGACAGCTGTGGAAATGTTCCACCGGAGACACCCTGGACATGATATGGCAACGTTTGCCAATTAGAATTGTCAGTGTTAAAGGTGCTACATGACGAGAGACAGACGTATAAAACGACACAAACAGAGAATTAATGTCTGAATAATATTGCCCTGTCAAATCCATGATTGAAACCACATCTTGGGGACCGCTTTTTATGCAAAAGCGTGCAGGCTTACTGGCACATATACGCAAGCTATATAATAGCTGATATAAAACGTTATAAAATATTTAATAATTGTACCAAGAAAATTAGTAACACGTTTGCTAAGAAAATACAGTGCAAGAAACGCCTCTGATTAGCGGCATAACATGCAAGTTTTTCGTCGGCATCTGCCCTCGCATTGTTTATTTTAACTGAGATGAAATTTAGCTTATTTACTTTAATAAACTGATTATTCTTATGTTTTAGATTAATTGGCACAATTCTTAAGCATATTCTTATTCATTATGACAAACCTGAACATGTGCGATTGAAATATAATAGGCCTAAAAGCGGGTTTTATTCAGTCAACAAATATTCCTTTTGTTAGCCGCTAAATCCATATAGGCTATAATTTCTTATGCCGCTATCACGTCGAAATCCACAGGCTGTTAGTTTGGGTGAGGATTCTGAGGCAAACAAATATGGTCGCAATCTGATGAATGTCACGCAACACTGAATAAAACAGCGGATTCATCTGGGCTGACAGGACGCTAAAAGAGACAACTCTATCGCATTCAGAGGGCTCATAGGGGCCCCTCCCTCCGCCATAGGCTCGGGGTGCTAAAGCCGTCTAAAGGATTTGGACACTTTCCCTTTTCCAAGGGTCCTCGCATGTTTTGATCAAGGCCTCCACAGCTGAAAGATGCCGCGGTTGTTTTGCCACCTTTTTGCTCGCCTTCCGCCTCACCGGTTACGACAACGCCCCAATAAAGAATGATTTTATTTCCCACCGCCTTTCTTAGAGAAAACAAATCCGAAATCTGGCGACAGTTGGTCAGGGCTTTTGAGAACAGACCTCACATTCGGATAAGCTCTTGAAAAGTGTGGATACTAAACACAAAGACATTTTAAAACTTTCTTAGAACATAGACACGCTGTCTTTTATGAATAAATATCTACAAGAAGTAAGGGAATGCTTGTAAACTTTTAATATGCAGCCTAATATTCCTTACTACAATGCTGTTATATGTTTAATTTGATCATACCAGGCAAAATATATTTAATAAATTGCACAGCATATTGTTAATGCCGGAGAAGCTACATATAGGCTTATAGTGTCATGAGGTTAATTTATTCTAACTTATATGATTTTTTGAGGGTATTGATCACACTCTAAAATAATTACAAAAATATTTACTGTAAGCAAATGATTTACCTCCAAAATACATGAGGTGAGTTAAGTTTTTATATAAACAATTATTTTACCACACAATGTATTTTACTTCCCTGTTCATCAAATAAAACAAACTGCATGTTTTCCCCTAGATAGATAGATAGATAGATAGATACGAGATTGTAGCTAAGCATATATTTTTAAAATTAAAACTTAATATTGCTTTAACATGTCATCAAGTGATTCGTGTTTTTTACTAGGTGTTGTTTTGCAAATTATAGTAAAATTGAAAATTTTTGCTCAGAAAAAATTTTATTAGGATGCATCATAATCTACTGAAAAAGTGATAAAAGCTGTATCAAAAACGTCTTGTTTATTTATATATAAATATTTATTTTATGTATACTGCATATCAGCTAAAAACATGTCACATACTAAAAACATGCCTTCCTTATATAAAACTTTGACATAAAAATAACCTTGACATTTAGGCAACTGAAAGTTTGTAGAGGTTCATTCATACCTCAGTTGACAAGTAAATATCAACAAGTTTTTTTGTTAGACTTTTCTAAATACCACACTCATTTTTTACTGTCAGAACATATTTGCTACCACTAAACGGGTTAATTAGCCACTGGTGTCCAACAACACAGCAGGTTAAAGCTTATCGACTCACAGTTGCCACTTCTATCCCCTCTTGTCTGACAAACAAGAGCCTCTACATTTGGACGTCTCATTCACGGTGGCGTGGCTGTTTTTCTCCCTGCGCCTATAAGAAGGTATAAATCCAACCTCGGTTGAACGGGGCCGGCCCTAGGGACAGTGATTAATGACAGTAGAGCATAAAGGTTAACACGGCGAGCTGAAACGTCTGTTGACTGGAATCCTCGTGCTACAATGACTGCTCGAGAGAATCCTTTTGTCGCCTCATCCAATTGTGTCCTCAAAATTCAACCCACGAAAAAGTTTGCCATCCGTCCTCACAGCGAGTATTTAAGAGTTACCCTTACTCTCGTGCATTGTGTGGCTGTGAAAGCATCCCTCTCCTATTCAAGTATTGGTGGTCACCTCAATAGCTCTGCAAACGCCCATATGGTGGCCGTAGCCTAATTGAAGAACCCCGGAATGAAAAGTTGGGGGGCGAGAGGGTGTTTGCTTTTTAAAAAGCTTTCTGGGACATTTTATCGCGTTTCTGTAAAGCCCTCAAGTCTTTGTGACACAAGGATGAAAGATCTAAGAGATTGTGTGCTAAATGTTTTCCAACAATGTTGCGGAGGGCCATACCATAGCCTGCAAAATGCTGTAATAATTTGCTAACTAGGATAAACTTACAAGTATGTTTAATTTTATTTCCAGATGGTTGCCAACAGTCAGATGGAGGCGGTGAGAACACAAACTCAATAAGCTCCAATGGCGAGGACTCAGATGAGACCCAAATGAGGCTTCAGCTGAAACGAAAACTGCAAAGGAATCGCACTTCATTCACACAAGAACAAATAGAAGCACTTGAAAAAGGTAAACATGGAGATTCTAGCAAATATTACAGCATCTGTTACAAACAAACAAAATAATTGGGAACAATATAACTTGTTGAAATGTGGCTGATTCAATATAGGTCCTTAAAAGTATTCTTATGTTCTGTATTCCATATTTGAACTTGTATGCATGTGCAATAAAGTGGTGATTCATGTTTAAACGTAACCATTTCTGCTTATTATAAAAGACTTTAATATACTAAACTATACTATACTAAACCATTAATATACTAAATGTTCATGGTTCATTTTTAGAAATATCAATAGCAAGTGTACCTATTCTACATTAATTAAGTTAAACTAACAAAAAAAAAATCTAATTTGGACATTTAAGTTACTCTGTCCTAAATAAAATCAAATATTTAACTTTTTTTGGCCAATATTGTAGCATTTTCAAAATATCTCCTATTTTTAATCGTTTTCACCAGAGTTTGAAAGAACGCACTACCCCGACGTTTTCGCACGAGAGAGACTTGCTGCAAAAATAGATTTACCAGAAGCAAGAATACAGGTGAGTGAAAACACGACAAACTACTGTACAAAAACAGGATGAATAGGCATAGTCAAATAATGCTTGTGCTTCCAAAAATGCGTGACAAGATTTGTGGTCTGTAAATTGTTACACAAACAACATTTTAGTTCTGTAAATCAAGTAAAAAAAGTAATAATAAAAATATAGTATCTCTCCTTGAGAAGAAACAACAAAAAATACAGATGACTCATCATTTCCATCCAATCAGACGCTCTCTAAAATGAAAATGTCCCACCCACTAAATCTATTTGTATCTATATAGTATCGCTATCACTATCAAGTAGCTGTGATCTAAATGAATACATTTTACTTTATAAAATAAAATCAAAACCAAAAAAAAAAAACATTTGCATTCAAACTTTCTGTTTCAACAGAAAATAACCCCCCTTTAAGTGATTGCACAGAGTCTTTAAAAGTCCCGTAAATTTAAAATAATTTTTTTTCGATGTTAGTTTCAGTATGTTAGTCTTAACAATATCTATAAGCTGGTGTGCACCATAACGCTGACAATATTCACATTTAGAAGATATAACCATCAAAAGCATGCAGTTTGTCACTTCTTTTTTTTCTTTTCTTTTTTTATTGTAAATATGTACTAATTTAGTACAAGAGTATACATCTCACAACAATCATGAACAAAATAAAAATAAAATGAGAGAAATTATCTTAGCGATGCAATCAAAGTATAAACAAATGCCAGGGGTAAAATAAATAAACAAGATAATAATAATAATAATATAATAATAATAACATAATAATAACATAATAATAACATAATAATAACATAATAATAATAATAATAATAATAATAATAATAATAAACATTATTTTAATCAAATGAAATTTACATAATGCTTCATATGCTTTTTTTTTAGCTTTTCTGTTTGTAGTGTTACATTGTTTAATCTCTTATAAAATGTTCACAATTTGGCTTAGTTTTGGCCATTTTTTTGACATGAATATGGTATTTTCCAAGTAATATTATTAGTTGTATAAAAAATAAGTTGTACTTTTTGAATCAATTGCATCTTGTACTAAAGCAAATATGACATCATATAATCCAATTTGTATTAGTGTACCAAATGTCCTTGAAATAAAGTTAAAAAACATCAATCCAAAATAATCTTGAGTATACACATTGAAAAAACAGATAAGTAACAGATTATTTAACAATACCACAAAAATTGCAACAGTTTTCTCCAGTTTGTCACTTCTGCCTAGATGGATCAACGATTTTTTGACATCACCTCAGACATCAGTTTGTCATCAAATCCTCTGACCAATCAAATGCCCTCTTGTATCTGACATGTCCCGCCTCTTCAAGACGATATTGCTATATGTGCTTGAGCTCAACCACTCTCACAGGCACAGCTGTTATAAAAAAGGGGAGGAGTTACTATATGCTCCGCCCTATTTTCATGTTTCAGTTGCGATTACCTCAAACAGCGAATAAAAATGAAAATTTTAAAGCGCTTCACGGGACCTTTAAATAGTTAAAGCTCTATACTACTCTACAGGTCGGTATTTCTATTACCTATATTTAACCATTGATAACTAACTAAACAAAAATATGTACGTTAAAATGGTTTAAAGAATGTTTATTTCATTTAGTTCTTATTTCATAATATGAATATGTTATATTTCATGTTTTATTTATGCATTTTTTTGAAAAATTAAATTAAATAATAAAAAAAAACTCAAACCATTTAAAATTTAAAATAATGAACTAGAAAAGTACCATCCTTTCAGTATTGTTTTAGTAAAATAAAAATAAGTCTATAACCTTTCTACATTTTAGTATTTTTTCTAACTTTAAAATGTTATTTCATCTTTCATGATTCAATATTTTTGTATAAAATATGTTGAGGTGCTCTTATTCTGCATAATATGTAAATCCTTATTTATTACAAATTTGAAAATTAAATCTGTAGTAAAATTTGTCAAAGTAAAAAAAAAAAAAAAAA
>CAIGQZ010033231.1:6744487-6775675 GCA_903798205.1 Danio tinwini
ATAATATAATATAATATAATATAATATAATATAATATAATATAATATAATATAATATAATATAATATATGTGCCTTATGTCCACCACTGCTATGTAAACATTTGCTCAACCTCTCAACTCAAAACACAAATACACACACTCAGCAGATGGAAAGGGGGTCTGGTCTACACACCTCACCCTTGACTCCTCTTTTTGGAGCGTCTCGGGACACCCTGGTCAGTGAGACAGACAGAGAGCGGCGTCTTTCTGGACCATGACACAGTAACTCTGAGCCAGTGCCTGTCATGAAGATGGCAGCATGGCACTGTTTTTCTATTGTAACCAAACCCCCCACCTGCCATTGCAGGACGGGGCAACAACCCAACACTCTTCTCAAATAAACCTTGTCACCCTAAACACACACAAAACAAAAAGAGAAAAAAAGCATATCATGACAACAACAAACAGCTATGCTAACAACAACGAATGACCTGTGATGCTACAAAATTTCAGGCTTAAATCTCACTAGAATGTAACTTCTACTTTATTATTGGTGTCTCAGCAGAGAATATGTCCCGAAATGTGACTTTGGTTGTGACTTAAACATATCCCTTAAACAAAAAGTGTGAGGATTGGTTGTTAGCGGTAGATCCAGAGCTAGGGAGTTCCATGCTAGCAACTTTACACAGTTTAGCGGTTTAGTGTTTATATCATTAATGTGAGGGAATAATTTGTGACCCAAATACCACAATTTCCTCAAACAAAGATTAGCAAAACGGCCCTTACCATAAGAACGGCATCAAAGGAATTCCAAACCTCTGGCCAGAGTCGCTAATGACAGAAGTATTAGGTGCTAATTCTTGTCACTATTCCTGGGATATTTTCCACACAACAATTAAGCCAGAAGGAATGATTAAGAAAAAAAAAGATTACTAATAAGAACATCTCAGGATAAACATAAGAAAAATGATCAGAAATTAAGGAATTGTGACTTGTAATTATAGTTATACATAAACATTTTAACATTTAATATAATTTAATTGTTGACAGTTGCATGACTTGAAATATGCTTATAAAGTCGGCATCAAATCAAAATTTACTCTTCTTATTTTTACACTACCTGACAAAAGTATTGTCATTGATCTCGGTTGTAAGAGCAACAAATAATAACTTGACTTCTAGTTGATCATTTGGAAAAGTGGCAAAAGGTAAATTTTTCAGACAAATCGTCTGTTGAATAGCATCCCAATCATCACAAATACTGCAGAAGACCTATTGGAACCCACAAAAAGCCAAGATTCTCACAGAAATCAGTCAAGTTTGGTGAAGGAAAAATCACGGTTTGGGGTTACATTCAGTATGGGGGCATGCAAGAGATCTGCACAGTGATCAACAGCCTGAGATATCAAGACAGCTGTGCTGCCCATTACATTACAAACCACAGGAGAGGGAAAATTCTTCAGCAGAATAGCACTCCTTCTCATACTTCAGCCTCCACATCAAAGTTCCTGAAAGCAAAGAAAGTCCAGGTGCTCTAGGATTGACTAGCCCAGTCACCAGACATGAACATTATTGAGCACATCTGGGGTAAGATGAAGGAGGAGGCATTTAAGATGAATTTAAAGAATCTTGATGAACTCAGGGAGTCCTGCAAGAACACGTTCTTTGCCATTCCAGATGACTTTATTAAGAAGTTATTTGAGTCATTGCAGAGATGTGTGGATTCAGTTCTCCAAGCTTATAGGAATCTTTCATAAAATAATTTCTTTTTTCACTGCAGCATTTCACTTTATATTCTATATTGTACAATATTTCTGTTAAGTGATGAGACTTTTGAAAAAAAGTCAGACTTTACTGTCCTAATTAAATAATAAAAAATAAAGGCATGATCATATTTTATTTTGGTAAAATAAGCGTAATCTAGAGGAGTTTGCTTTTCATATAAGCCACTTCTGATACCAAATGATCAACTAGAAGTCAAGGTATTATTTGTAGCTTCTAAAACTTGGATAGGTGACAAGACTTAGGTAGTGTAGTGGGTGCTTTAATCAATGTATCTGTGTACTTCACTATTTATTTGAATGCATTATTAATACATTTGCCTCCATAATCTTTTAAGAAATACCATAACCAACCCTCTCCCCTCGAATTAACTTTCTTCACGTCTGGTCACATGGAATACTTTTAGGGTGGGAATATCAGTGAGTGTCTTACTTTTGTCCATTCGTCAATCTTCCTCCATTTTGTTAGCAATGCCTTCTAACGATTTTGTAATCTATCTTCTAATGATCCAATCGGTTCTCAAAGAACTAAATCATGCACCGCCCCTACATTTTTTCCATATGAGGATTGTTTCATTGTATGTTTCATTGGATGTACGTCATATATACCTATATGTAAAGCGTAGCTGTGCATTTATACTTGCTCGATGTTTGTGTTGCTCTGCAATAACACTTCAGAAACGTGTACTGTGACAACTTGATTTATACACTTAATTTTGCTCAATACATTTACTTTCTCACACCATTTAAACCAAACAGAGGAAACAGCTAAGACACATCTAGGCATCTGCGCACACTCTTGGATTTCCTTTGAAGAGGACGATTAAGCTTGTTTTTCAGCAATCCAAGCTCTGTGCCTGGCCCACCAACCTCAGTCTGGCAGTAATCACAAACCGAAATTCAACCCTACTGTTAAAAACACAAAAATCTCTCAACCTGCCCATAAGCCTTAAGTCATCTAGAGTTACGGCGCATTGTTTGCCTGGACTTTTGAATGACTCTGCACTCCTGACACAGGAACAAGACCTGAGCAGATGTTTTGCTAGGGTGGGACAGTCTTCAAGTATACATTAAAACAACCTGACTGGTAAACTAAAGTGATCAGGTGCTATGGATCCTAAAGATGACAGGATAATTAAATCAATTAATACTATAATAGAGACAGAAATGGATATGGTATTGTCCAAATCTGGCATTCTCATATGCAAAAAAAATAACAAAAAAACAAAACAACACAACCACACGGATCAGGGAGCTGAACAAACAACTCTATAAATATTTACCTGCCAATCAGACCTTGTAAAGGGCACATCGCTGTCTTCTTATTGCTTACATTTGAAAAACAGATTCTCTTCAGATTCTCCATGGATTGCCTGCATGAAAAGGTCATTTGTAATATATCAGCCACATATTCACCTGGAAGTAAAAGGACCTTTGGAATATGCTGAACGGACCACAGTTATGGCCACATATGTAGAGGAAGTTAGATAAAAGAACACAGTATTGCCTGTCGAGACAGGTTATTTAAGCTGAGAATTGCTTAATCTATGTGTGTAATGTACCGTGTGGTAGCATTTGAAAATTGTCGTGTAAAATATTAAAATATATGAGTTTAATGCATTTGTAAGTGGTACTGATGAGATGAGAATGTATTTAAGTAAAAAACAGTAAAAAACATAATATTTGTTATTTCTTTTATAATATTATTTATATTATTATAATATATACTAAATAATATTATTATGTAGTATTTTTACTGTTTTTTGTAATGTTATTATATATACTGTTGAAGTCAGAATTATTAGCCCCCCTGAATTATTAGCCCCACTGAATTATTAGCCCCTCTGTTTATTATTTCCCACAATTTCTGTTTAACGGAGGGAAGATTTTTTCAACACATTTCTAAACATAATAGTTTTAATAACTCATTTCTAATAACTTATTTATTTTATCTTTGCCATGATAACAGTAAATAATATTTTATTAGATATTCTTCAAGACACTTCTAAACAGCTTAAAGAGACAATTAAAGGCTTAACTAGGTTAATTAGGTTAAATAGGCAGGTTAGGGTAATCAGGCAAGTTATTGTATAATGATGGTTTGTTCTGTAAACAATTGAAAAGAAAAAAAATTACCTTAAAGGGGCTAATAATTTTGACCTTAAAATGATGTTCAAAAAATTAAAAACTGCTTTTATTCTAGCCAAAATAAAACAAATAAGACTTTCTTCAGAAGAAAAATATTATTAGACATACTTTGAAAATTTCCTTGCTCTGTTAAAGGATATATATATATATATATATATATATATCCTTTGTACTATCACTATATATATATATATGTGGGGCTAATAATTCTGACTTCAACTGTATATCGCGGAAGAAAGTGAAGAGCAGGGGGTGGGGATTCTTTGGAGGCCCTAAAAGTAACTCTGGGGGCACAAAAAAGGCGTGGGCCCTTATAATCGTCCTAACTTCCCCACCTAGTGGTGCCCCTGTCCACCAGTGACGATATACAGCCATATCTCACTGCTACAAGTGAGACATTGCATTTATACAACAATTTGACGGTATAATCGTGTGAATAAAATAGAAAATTAAATACAGAGTCTCAAAACCCTTTTGTACAAGGATCTAATTTCTTTCACTATTCATTTACATATGTAGCTGCTGGTTAGAACAGCAGAAGCCATTGCTTCCCAAACGTCACTTTAAAGCTAGTATTTGAATGATTCTCTACACTGTAAAAAAATCTG
The DNA here is from genome assembly GCA_903798205.1 of Danio tinwini. Taxonomy (NCBI): domain Eukaryota; kingdom Metazoa; phylum Chordata; class Actinopteri; order Cypriniformes; family Danionidae; genus Danio; species Danio tinwini. The sequence continues at coordinate 6,749,004 of CAIGQZ010033231.1, forward strand.
TAATTTAAAATTTTAAATGACAGAATTTTACTGTAAAATAACGGACATTAAATTACAGAAATTTTAAATTTCTGGTAAATTTCTGTAAATTAACCTCTGTTATTTTATAGTAAATTTCTGTAATTTAAAGGCTGTTTTTTTACGTTTTTTTTCCCGGCACTCCAGCTGCCGAAATAAACCGTAAAATTACTGATTTTTTTTGAGTGCAGCATAATGTCTAAAATGACGACAAAACAGGTGATTTTGCTCACATTTTAAGATTATAAGGCTGAACGGCATGAAATGCCATCAGTCTACACAGATTTCCCAGTATTTCTTTTTGGGATTTGGGAGATCACAATAACTAACCCTGAAAAAGCCAGAACAAAGCAAACACTACCAGATTACTATGGTATAAATGCAGCACTACAAAATACAAAAGAGAGAGCTGCACTTAGAATGTCACTTACAGGTTCTGTAATGATTTGTTCAGCTGTAGTTTGAAACGTACGCTGAAAAAATGCTGTTTTTCTCTCCTAGGGACTTATTATGCAGTCTTTGTCACCATCTTGTGGTGGAACGCCAACCATCTTTGTTTGCTCTGCCCAGTAAGGCAGGCTGGCCGGCAAGGTGCTTAAACTCACCTAAAAAGCCTCAAAAGTACATTATGTTGTCCAACAGCTGCAATATTTGTCAAACTGTAGGCCTCTGCTTGCCACTCGTGTGGGTGAAGAGACTGTACGAGTGCTGATAGTACTTTAATATCTCACAGCTATGAGCAAATTAGATTAGAGAACCAGACAACTGTTGTATATATATATATTAATTTATATTACATTTAAATATTTATAAAAGGCTAATATTAAATTGTATTTTTCCCCAGAAAAAAAATAAATAAAAAAATTTAACTTTTGCATACAAAAACAAATACTAGTCATTAAAGCTAAAAATACATTTAAGCATTAGGCATGGATTACAGTTAGAAACATTACATTTTACAAATATGCTTAAAACACTTGTTTTCTAATGATAAGATGAAATATGAGTTTAAACCCATAAAATGTCTAAATGTCAAAACAAAAGAAATGTATGCATAATTAGTAGCAAAACTAGCAAACTAAAAACGAGTGTAAACAGTACTTTTAAGATGTAAGTCTGTGATTTTTTTAACATGATGCAATTAAATAATAAAATCATTACTACCAATTACAACAACATCTGACATTTTGCAAAATACAAAAGCTGGTTAAAACAAGCTGGTCAGAACAGTAAGAGCAGCACCTCTGAGGATATTTTTGTGCATTTCTATGTGTTTGTATATATTATGTGTTTTGTGCTTGGAGCTGAATCAAGGGCAGAATGGGCTAAAACAGACAGTTTGTGTGTATGTGTGTGTGCATTAAATATTTGAAGAGTGTGAGGCTTAGCCCTGAGGGTGAGAGCAAGACACACTGCATGAGCAAAATACATGTAAGTGCTGCCTTCAGATTAAATACCCAGGCACTGCAAATGTTACAATGGGATGAACTATGACAACATATCTGAAGGCTATTTACATGTTTAAGCCTGTGCACACACACACACATCCAATAATGCAGTGTGCAAAAAACAACCATGCTAAATATGCTTTATTTATTTGTTATATATGTTTTAGTGGCCTTTATTGGTATTTATATCACAATAAATAAATTCATAATATTTAAATAAATGCATTTTTCTTAATAGTGTTATAAATACCAATAAAGACTACTAAAACATATATAACTATTACATAAAGCATAATATAAAATATGCAGCAATTCATAAAATTCTATGAATTCTATGAAAGTCCTTTAAACATAATAATAATAATAATAATAATAATAATAATAATAATAATAATAATCCAAAACAACCAAACTGCTTGTTCTAATATATAAATAGATTTTAGTAAGTTTTATTTGATTAAATGTTATTATATACACACAAATAAAATAGTACTACAAAAAGTTTTTTGATTCATAATTATCTGCATGCATTTTGTGTAAGCAATTTTTAATGAATCTATTTGTCATCTACTTAAGAAATAGGCAAATATAATTAAAAAGAAAACTAAATCTAAATATGTTAAGCACATACATGCATATTTTATATTTATATTTATATTTTTCTGCAAAAAAACAAACAAACAACCATGGTAAAAAAAAGGGTAAAAAAGGTAACACTTTATAATAACTACACACTATGAATCATTTATTAAGCATTAGCAAACAGTGAATCTATTATTTGTTAAGCATTAACTCTACATTAAAAACATTAGTAAGCCGTTTATAACTGCAGCTACAAATGCTCTGGTCTTGACTTAATGCGTAATGTTTTTAACAATTGTGTTTTCATACTTTGTTAATGATTATTCTTCATTACTAAGTTAAGTATTGCATTATTTGCAAACCAGTTATTTAAACATAGTTGGTGGTACTTAAAGATCATTCATAATGCATAAGTAAATAATAGATAAACTATTCAAATTAACATTTATAAATCTTTTTATTCAGGCATATGCAAATAGGTAATTTGTTTGTTAATAAATGCTTTATTAACTCAACTTCATCCAGTTTTGTGATCTAATCTAAAGTGAGGATTATTTATGCTTTATAAATCCCTATAAATGACAATTAAAGGGTCAGTTATATACTAAACAGGAAAAAAGAACACTAACAACTTTATTTATTTCTATTCATTTAAAAATACTCAAGTGAAACTGTATCAAATGAAAAATAAATCTTTGCAATCTTAACTAAAATAAAGTTACTGTACAGTATAAACATCGTTAAATGACATTGAAATGTTGCATCCTATTATATTGTTAATTTATTATATTGTTGTTTTTTAATCTAATTTTATGTTGTATTTTGACACTCCTGTTATTCAGCAATGTTTAAAGTTTACAGTAATTTAGTTTTTTTAAAATAGGATATGCCTTTAATTGTCATTTATAAGGGACTTTAGATTAGACTCACTTTCACCAAAAAGTTGTGTTAACAAAGCATTTATTAACGTATATAGTAACCATTACTACGTATATGCCAGAAAAATAAGATATATAAGCATTGATTTTAATAATTTATTAATCATTTACTAACTCATTCTGACTTATCTTAAAAAACCACCAACTACTCCTAAATACAAATGGTTTGTAAATAATGCAATACCTAATGTAGTCACAAATTATGAAAGTACTATTATTAAGCACATTATTAATGTGTTTATAAGTCAAGAATACAGCATTTGTAGCTGCAGTTATGAACTGCTTCCTAATGTCTATAAATGTAGAGTTAGTTAACAGATAATGAATTCACTATATGCTATATAAAATATAACATTTATAACATTTTTAAAAAAGCAACATTTTTGGTATTAAAATCTGTAGAATTGTGATATAAATACTACTAAAGACTATTAAAACATACACAACAAATAAAGCACCATATACAATTTAAAATGTACCGAAAATCTTATGAATCATATGAAAGTCCTTTAAACATAGTAGTAGTAGTATTAGTAATAATAATACAAAACAACCAAACTGCTTGTTCTTATATATTAATAGATTATTTAAAGTTTTATTTGATTAAATATGTTATTATATACACGTAAATAAAATAGTACTACTAAAGAATTTGATAAATTAATTGTCATCTGCTTAAAAAAGGGCAAATATAATTGAAAAGAAAACAAAATCTAAATATCTTAACCACATGTATATTTTATATACTTTTTTAGTGTAATTTCCTAAGTAGAATACATAACATAAAACATATATAAATGTAAACTATTAATTTTCTGCTACAGTAAATGTATAACATTTACTACAAAATACATGTTAAAAAAATCTAAAATTGTATCTCTGATATTTCACTTTACAGCTGAAATAATGAAAAAAAGAGAGCATCTAACCAGGTGTCGAGAAGAACCTGTACGCGACAGAATATATGCATATTAATGAACAGGCGTTTATAAAAATGAATATTCATAGGACAAATCTAATCTAATCCTCTTCAGTCACACTTTGCATGCATGTTGACGTAAAATGCGTATAAATGCTAATCTCTGTTAAAAACGTGTGATAAAGTATGTAGTAACTGCAACAAAAACAAGCTTTTTAATGACAGCGTTGTCAGTGTCGACACAAAGCGACGCACCTCATTTCACCAGCGACAGAATCAGTGTGTAGATCCAGCCTAAAGATGTAGGCTTGGGGTTAATTAGCCGTAAAATACAATGCTAATCTAGTCTTTATGAGGTCACTGTCGTGGTCCGATGACCTAAAGTTAGACAGGATCATGACAAGATGGGATTTGTTCCACAAGGGAAAGCTGGGCCTGTTTGTTTTAGTCATGTAAACTGCCGCTCAAAAGTTCAGGATGAGTTAGAGTTTTAAATGTATTAAAAGAAGTCTAATCTGATGGCCAGGGCTGGGTTTATTTGGTCAAAAATACAGTAAAATTGTTGAATATTACTACAATTTAAAATAACTTTTTTTAATATTGTATGTAGCTTAAATTTTTATTTATTCCTTTGATTCAAAGATGATTGTTCGTTTGCATTGTTACTCCAGTCTTTATGATCTTTCAGAAATACTTCAATTTTTTATTTATTATATTTATAGTTGTATAATAGCTGTAGTTAGTTTTATTCAATCATTAATGACGATTCTTATCATTTTTAAGACATTTTTTTCATGCTTTATAGTTTACATTTGACATGTTTTACTTTTTAGATTTTTTTGATGGAAAGAATTTCCTATAAAAAACTTTATTTGAAATAAAATACATATGTTTTTACATTATAAATGGCTTTATTTTCATTCTTAACAATTTAATTTGACCTAATCTGACTTAATTTAAAAGTAAGCATATTTTTTTAATGGTGCTGTATCAAAGTTTTCACAAAAATAAGAAGCAGCCTAACAGTTTTCAACACTGAAAATAATAATAAATATTCCTTGAGCAGCAGATCTTTAAATTAGAATTATTTTAGGATGCAGGGAGAGCATGCGAACTCCACACAGAAATGCCAACTGACCCAGCCGAGGCTCGAACCAGCGACCTTCTTGCTGTAAGGCAACAGCATTACCTACTGAGCCACTGCGTCGCCTATTGTAATAATATTTAAATAATTAATTAATTTTATTTAATTTAGTTAATAATAATTAGGTAAAATTTTTGACAGTTCTTGATGAGCAAAAAATGTTTAACTACAATTATGTTACTTTAATTTTAATCAGTTAATCAGGTTTCAACTATTTTTTTATAGTTATGTTAAGTGTAATTTAACATTTTTACTCAGACTGACTGATGTAAGTTGAGATGACTGGAAAAAAAATTTTGATTGAACTAAAACGTATATAGGCAGCAAGATTAATTTTTTTACAGTGTACTGTTCAAAAAATTTTAAACGTCAGTGTATATACAGCAGGGAAAATAAGTATTGAACATGTTTTTTCCTGGAAATAATATTTCTTAAGGAGCTGTGGACATGGGATTGGTAAAAACCCAAACAATACAAACAGAAAAAAAAAAACATCTGAAAAATGAGTTATGTTTAATAACAATGGAATGACACAAGTACTGAACTACTCTAACGTATTTTTATACTTTAATGTGATGGCAGCTTAAAGACGCTTCTCTTATGGAGAATTAAGTCACATTAATTGCTCAGGTGTGACTTCAACAGTGTGTAAAAATCTTGACGGTTCTGTGGGTTTCATCTATCAAATCTGATCTTTATTTTATATTTTATATTGGATTCAAGTCAGGTGATTGCCTTGGTCATTCTACTGCTTGATTTTCTTTCTCTGAAAGCATTTGAAAGTTTTTTGGCTGTGTTTTGGATCATTGTCTTGGTGAAATGTCCCCTCTTGTTTCATCTTTATCATCCTGCTAATGTAGATGTTGGACGGAAGCAGCTAATATTAATTTACAATGACAAAGGGCAGAGGGTTGCTGAAGAACTACTGAGACACTTCAGCTGCTGTCTGGGCTTTCACTGCCTTTTTACACCTCCCTTTCTTCATGTGTTCAATACTTTTTTTCCTGTGTCATTTCATTTTATTACACATAACATAATTTGTAAACTAATTAGATTTGTTTTCTTTGTATATATGAATTTATTTGGTTGTTACCAACATCCGGGGTAAAATTTCAAGCCAACAGCACCAATATGAAATATGTTTTCTGAGAATGTGTGAGAATGGTGACATGTTCAATATTATTTTCCCTGCAGTAACATGCAAAAGACACAATCTGTTTTATGGGGGTGTAAAATAAAACAAAAATGACAAACAGAAAGGTTTGCAACATGTCTGAGCTAGAAAAGAAATGTAACAATATGTTAAAGATAGATTTATGCATCACTTTCATTCTCATCATGCAACACTTTGCACAGGTTCACAGTCACGTTTGGCAAAATTCATAAGCGAATTCTGAATGAGTGTCACTAGTAGTTCAGTACTGGTTTTGAAGGCATCAGAAACAGGCTATTTCAAACCAGAAACCACAAGTGGCATGCGACAATCTCGCTCTCGGCTATCGCTCAGAAAAGCACTCATATGAGGGAGGAAAAAAATGAATGCAACACTTTTTTTTAGTTTGATCCTCCCACATTTTATACATAGTAAGATGCGCATTATCCTGAGTCGAGGACAGTGAGGAGATGCATTAGATGGATGTTTTATTTATTCTTGGCTTTTCAGAGCACAGGCTGGTTCTAGAAGTGGCAGTTTTTACAAGCTAGACTGGATTGTGAGTCCTGTCAGAGACTATAGATACCTAACGGTACTAAACACAGTTTGTAAGCGGGTCTGTTGCTGTTTTACAGTGCAGAGTTCAGATTGGGGTCATTGTGTCACCCTCAAAGAAAGAAAAAAGGGAAAAGAGCTTGTAATATATTTTAAATTAAGAGCATTTGTTTGAAACAAAAATCTTCTGGAATATTTGACAAACAATTGCGTGCTTCTCAGTCATTAGATTCTTATTCAACAGTCACTAGTTTGTACAGAAATCAAAGTACTTTTGATTCTCCTAACATTTCGTCACCTTGGAATTATAAGGTTCTATTTGCGTTCTTAATAATTTTGAGATATTGAGCTTCAAAGTTTTTGCATTCCATAGCAAACAGTATGTGTGTAACTTTAGTTTTTTTTTTTTATAAAACGTCTTAAAATGTAAACAACTTATAAAAAACGTTCCATAATGTAAACAAGTTGTCATTTAATAAGAATGTCAATAACTCAATTTTGACAAAAATGTCAGATAGAACCTTATAATTCTAAGGTGACAATTTGTATTGTGAGATTCATATTATATTTTGTTAAGGACAGCAAGGAGATGACCTCAGACAGGCAGGTTCTAGAAATGTCAGTTTTAACAGGCAAAATTGGTTTGTGAATCTTGTTAGAAATTTTAGAGGACAAATGTGCAAAATGTAGTTTTTAAATTTTTAAGGCCCCTTAATACATAAATGAGATGTAATTTCAAACAAAACCATACAAAAATAAAGTTTCAAGAAGATGGAAAATTCCTTCAACCATCTCTGAATGGTGATGATTACACAATAGGTGAGCTTCTAGTTCATTTAAAGGCACAGTATTTAATTGCCATTGCTATAGGGTAAATATTCACAGCAAATGTAATCCACCTGCAACCAGACATAACTTGATGACGCTGTGACCAAGTGTGGAATCATGGGAGTTGTGGTCTTTATTACATCTTATGGGACTCCTTCAAAAATCATGTTCATGGATGAGCTAAAGTATTCAGAACTTATTATCATGGTAGTACAAAGCAGAGTAAAAATGTTAAAACAAAATGTGACTGCTGAAGCAATTACCATAGACAAGCTTGACGAGGCACAAAAGCAGCAGAGCTTTAACTATGCCATAGTCCACCACTTCCAGTTCTTCTGCTTGTGATTGTATGGAGAAGAAGAAATGCAGTGTTATCATACTAAATACATTTTAGGGTCTGTTATACTGCTGCTCTGTGCAGTATAATAAAATGTATAATATATTAAAGCATCTTTGCTGTTTCCCTGTTAAATATATAAAACCAAACCGGAAATTGAGGGTGTATGACATCATTAGCATGGTGGCACAGAAAGACACGGTTCATGTCACTAGTTAAAATAGCTATTTTGTCTGGACTTGAACAATCTTTGAAACATTTAAGATAACATAAGCACAGAAGTCAGCAAACAAAATAAAAAATCTAAAACTGTTCTAGTGTTTTTTGGATATTTTAATAAAAAATGTGTTACACTGTGCATTTAAAGCCTGCTTGAACCAGAAGTTACTGGAGACTTTTATTCCAGAATGATTATGCATTGGCAGCACGGTGGCACAGTGGGTAGCACAATAGCCTCACAGCATGAAGGTCGCTGGTTTGAGCCCCGGCTGGGTGAGTTGGCATTTCTGTGTGGAGTTTGTGTGTTCTCCCCGTGTTTGCGTGGGTTTCCTCCGGGTGCTCTGGTTTCCCCCACAAGTCCAAAGACATGCTGTATAGGTGAATTGGTATAGGCTAAATTAATAGTGTGAGTGTGTATGGATGTATCCCATTGATGGGTTGCAGCTGAAAGGGCATTCGCTGTGTAGAACATACGCTGGATAAGTTGGTGGTTCATTCCACTGTGGCGACCCCAGATTAATAAAGGGACTAAGCCTAAAAGAAAATGAATGAATGAATGAATGAATGAACGAATGAATGATTACGCATTTCCAACTAAAATGGATTACTGAGTAGGATTGGCTTTATTTTGTGCTCCTCATCTCATCTTTCACTCACAGCAAGGTAATGGTTGGAGGGGGATATTGTCCCCAAGCCATCAAACTGATGTCAAAGGACAAAGACTTCAAGACTTGAAGCAGATGGTTAATTTTTGATTAAAGAGAACCAAAACAAGTTGTTTAGTAGTTCAACTTTTACAGATTAATTGTTCACATTAAGACCAACAAAGTAATAGCAAAATAATCATTGTAAAATTTGATTTTAAGCAAACTTTAAATTGGTGTTGTCACTTGTAACTATTTGTATCCTTGCTGGTATTTTAGACACTGAAGTCTATTGTTCAATAACTTTAAACAGTTGAGATTAACCAATGGCCATCAAGGTTTTCTGGTTATAAACGCATAGTCACTGTTGTGACCCTACAAAACCAGCACCATTTAGTATTTACCCATGTCTTGTTTTTACAGCAAATAAATTTTTTTTAATAAAAAAATGGTATAGATGAAACTGCACCTTAATATTTTCATGTTTTTTTTTGTCATGACCTGGACAGTTTCTGCAGCCAGTTAAGTCCTGCAGGGATTGGCGACTAGACGGTAAAGTGATTGTGACATGTTTCCCACATCCAAACCCTCCAGCACACGCAGAAAACACATTTACAGTGTCCCCTTTGACTGCCATTTGTTGGGTATAATCACTGTAAAATGGCTTGCTGCACCAACAATATTGCATGTTGCTGGCGAGCGAGACTTTGGTGAGATCCTGCATAAGGAATCAATGGTGTTTAACGCCTCAATGCTTAATTCTCCCAATGGGATTTTTTTTGTGATTGGTTTGTGGCTCTGAAATGATTACATGCATCTTAGAGTACAAAAAGTGCCAACATGTCACTGAATTTCAATTGCCTCATCAAAACAGTCACTCAAGTTGATATATTGTTTACATTTTTAGAGTAACTTCAAGATAATGGCTTTTTTCTTTGCTAAAATACCTTGTCCCTTATCTAGCCTGATATATATCAACAGTAAAATACTCTAAGAGTTTAAAAGAGTTTTTAAGAGTTTCAAAACATTTATATTATCAAAATATAATACTTAAAACAGAAATTTAAAATAGAGTTTTTCTATTTAAATATTCTAAAATTTCATTTATTCCCATTATGGCACAGCTAAATTATCAGCATGATCATATTGTAACATAATCCTTACAGAAATCCTTTTAAGATGCTTATTTGGTGCTTAGAAACATTTACTATTATTTCAGAAATGTTAAAAACTCACTTACATTTCTTCGAAAGATCCTTTTTTCTTCTCTTTTTTATCAGTGGTTGCCAAAACAGAATGATCCATCACTACTCTGGCAACTACTATGGTTTATTTTAATTCCAAATAATTATGTGGTAAAACTGTGCTATGTTTTAAAATCATTTGATGAATAATACATAAACAAATTATTGTGTATTGATTGGTACAGACTGCTTGGAAAGCTGCTTGAAAATGTCATCGTTTTGTACAAAAATGGCACATTACACTTTTTTTCCACGCTCACGCAACATCTGCTAATGCAAATAAATAATGTACGTGACTTTAAACCAAAGCTTTTTATAAAAGTTATTCAAAGTTCAAACATCTCTGAATTGTGATAAAGGCACAGTATTTAATTTTTATTGCTACAGGGTAAATATTGACAGCAAATGTAATCCAACTGCAACCAGACATAACTTAATGACGCTGTGACCATGTATGGAATCATGGGAGTTGTTGTCTTTATTATATCTTATGGGACTTCTTCAAACATCATGTTAATGGATAAGCTAAAGTAATCAGAACTTGTTATCATGGTAGTATGAAGCAGAGTAAAAATGTTAAAGCAAAAAGAGACTGTTGAAGTAACTAGGAAAGGTTGGCACAAAAGCAGTAGAGCTTTTATTATGCCATAGTCCACCACTTCCAGTTCTTCAGCTTGTGATTGCATGGAGAAGTAGTGCTGTTTTATACTAAATACATTTTAGGCTCTGTTATACTGCTGCACTTACTTTAATAAAGTAGTCACTTTAATAAATTTGATACATTCTTGATGTAGTTTAACAAGTGTTAACAAAAAAAAACTTTGAACTAGTGGTGCTTTGGAAACATTGCTCTGTTTGTTTAAACATCAGTCCAGCACTTGCAGGGAAAGTGAGTGTGGGGTGTGGCTATACTCAAAAAAATGTTTTGCTGCTTGTTCAGTCTACTTAATTATAATGAGCTGAATCAACACAATTCTTGAAGGTTTTTTGGGATAACTTAATTGTTTTATGTTCAATCTACTTAAATTTGTGAAAACAATAAAGTTAACGTAATTGATTTGTGTTACGACAACATAAAGAAATTGTGTGGAACCCAGCATTTTTTACAGTGTATGTTCGGCCAACCAAAGACAGACTGTGGAGGAAACCTGCTTGGAAACAGTCATTGCTTTGTACAAAAATCCCACATTACACTTTTTTCACTCATGCAACATCTGCCAATACAAATAAATAATGTACGTGACTTTAAACCAAAGCTTCTCATAAAAGTTTAACAAAAATACAGTAAACCTATGAATTGCTGCATGATGAATAAAAGTCTATTCTTAAAAATCCATGCGCGAGTATCAGAAATTCACTGGAATGCTGTTATTCCACTTCAGCAATCTTCGATTTGTAATCCAGCCCTCTGTCGCCCCTTTCTCTTTTCCCCCCCTTTCTGTATCTCTTAACACCCTTTCACAAAAGCCTCGGCCATTAGTGCTCCAGCTAGCTGTTTTCAGTAAACCTCTCTTCACAGCGACATCATCCACCAAAGACCAAAACCACTCTTTACAACCAATGTCATAAGCACATTTCCCAGCCATGAATAACAGTTTTCTTTGCTGGGAAACTGTTTCTGAATCTAATAATTATCCTCTTCATCCTCCTAATTCAGACTTTAGTGTTTGGCTGAGAAATGGGCCGGCTGCCAGCTCGAAGCAGAGTCTGAGTTGTCAGGTGGATTACAGTCATATGAATCGCTCTGCAGGAGGCCGAGCAGCCTGCAATTACAGCGCGGCGGCGCCTTTGATTTAAAGGAAACTTTCAGAAACTGACTAAAATGTTGAATAATAAGCCATCAGAGATTCCGAAGGCCAGGGCCCGAAAAGTAACCGTCCCTTCCCTTGAAGTTTCCCTTCACACACACACAAAGTTATCTGACGTCACTAAACGTCTGCGCTAGTTAGTCAAACACCTGTGACTAGCCGCTTTCACTCACAGTCAAAAGTTTGAAAAAATCTTTACGTGCAGTAATCTCTTTCTGTGCACAAAAAAATATATATCAGTTTATTCCATTGTACTAAAAGGCCTGAATGGGATCCTTTCAAAGGAACGTGAATCTTTTATATGACGGCCCTTGGATTTTTTTAAATGAAAATGAGGGGTCAACTTCTCTCATTTTCCTCACAAAGGACTGAAAGGAAGGGACCAAGCCGACTTGAAGGCTACAGCAGAAGGTGATGAGATAAAAAGAGACACAGCCAGCACCGCCCCGGCTCACATCAATGCCGCATTGTGAGCCCCGCCAGAGACAAACGAGCACCGGCCACAATCGGGAGCGGGGCCGTAATTAAATTTCACACAATATGAGGCAGCAAATGACATGTAAATTATAAATGGCTGATTCCTTGCTTTCCATGACAGTGTTAAATAAGGGAGGTGTAAGTGAAATCATTAGATTATGCCATTCAGCGACGGGCAGGGAGGGGCTTTTCAAAAGGTTGGCGTCTTGGAGGGCCCGCAGCCAGCCTTGGCACAAACGATGCACTCGGAGACTATTTCAAACAGCGGCGGGGACAATGCCGAACCAGCCCTTGATTGTGTTTGTCCACCTAGGTATAAAACAGACATTATGGGCATTTTGTCCCACTCGCCGAGATGCTCTGGCGGGCTAAGAAAGAGAAGTGAGATAAGTGGATGTACTTCACTGGCTCCTTGTATCTCCCACCAATTACCCTCTAAATACATAGGCACGGCCCACTAGCGTCAACAATGAAATATAGCTCGAAAAGAGAAAAGAGGGCCATTTCAAAAGTGCCGTCGCATGCATGGAGGAGTATGCTGGGGTAATTGCGGAGGGACAGATGAAGGAACGCTTCTTTTCACAGAGAAAAGAGAAAGACACACAAATACAAACAAGTAGGGTAATCACACTTCAAGAGACTTGAAAAACTTTGAAACAAAAAAGCCCTGTGAAAAGCGGGACATTTTTTTTTTGCTTGTACGCCTGTTCAGTGCATTGAAAAAAAGCAAATTTGCTAATAAATTTCACAAATAATTAGGAAGAAAATACGAGTAACATATTGAATACAAATAAATAAATAAAAACTAGCAAATGTGACAAACTGCAGGAAAAAAAAAACTTGTTAGGACATAAAAAAAACACAAATATAAACATTAGCATCATTGGTAACATCCGAAGATTTTTCGCAAACTAAAGGTGATTAAAAAACAATGTGTGGCCACTGTGGGCTATCGCATACATGTCCGGCCTTCTTAATTAGGACAAATCCCCTTTTAGCCAGTACTAAAGAGAGAATAGGCGGCCCTGGAGTGTTTGTGAAGAAACTCATTAAAAATGTGGAATGCTTTGGAGAGAGAGAAAAAGAGAGAGCGAGAGCAAGAGAGAGCATTGCGTCTTTCTGCTTGAGTAGCCACAAGTGGCCTCTAGGATAAATGTTCCCCTCTCGTCTCAAGTAGTTGTCTTGAACCAAGTGCCGAGAGGAGAAAAGAGCCAAAACTTGTTAGTCAACAAGTTAGCTTAGAGGGGCCAGAGAGGGATTTGGAAGAGCAAGAGCAAGGTTGTCACATTCAAACACACACACAAATAATGAGGAAAAGAAGTAATGAGAGACTCCAACACCATCTTTCAAAGAAATGTGAGTAGTAGAAAAGTTTTGATTTTAAATCTAAGGAAATGTCAGTGTAAACAAGGGTCAGAGGTCAAATCTGCTGCTGCTACTGAAGGAAAACGATGGTGCTAAACATTTTTTGAAAAGAAAATAAAGGAAAAAAAAAACTGTAAAACAATATGTATGTTTCAAATAAAAAAAAATACAGAGAAACACAACTCTGATTCCATCCATCCGTCCATCAAATCAAATTATATATCCATCCACCAATCCACAGCTGTATACATGAATGAATTGTTAAACAGATAATCTATCTCAACCACCCACTAATCAATCAATCAATCAATCAATCAATCAATCAATCAATCAATCAATCAATCAATCAATCAATCAATCAATCAATCAATCAATCAATCAACCAATCAATCAATCAATCAAATACAGTACATCTTCTATCAATCCATAGAACTAGTGATTGATTAATAGATTGATATATACGTCCTACACATCTATCATCCATTCATCCAGCTGCTCCATCTATCCAATCAATTCATTGACAGAAAAATTGCCTGAGACAAATAATCCATTCATCAATCTATCCATGCATCCGTCCGCCCATCCATTAATCCATCCATCCATTCATCCATCTCTCAGTATGATAACTCCATAAATCATTCATCCAACCATTTGTTCATTTATCGATCAATAGTTCAATCCATTCATCCATCCATGAATCCATCCATCAAATATAGTACATTCTCTATTAATCCATAGAACTAGTGATTGATTAATAGATTGATATATAGGACGTGTGCAGGTGCTCTAGTGCTGTCCCATTTCTTAGAGGTCAATTTTAAAGCCCTTCACCTTCACACTCGGTTTTAAGGGTCAAGAGGAAGGGGAAGAGGTAGGGGTACAAAAATAGAATTGGAATTGGGCCATTGACTGACAGATTGATTTATAGATCATCCATCCATCCATCCATCCAGCTGCTGCCTCCATCCAATCAATTTATTGACAGAAAAATTGCTTGACAAATAATTCATCATCCATCCGTCCATCCATTCATCCATCAGTATGATAACTCTTTAAATCATTCATCCAACTATCTATAGATATATTAACTGACAGATTGATTGATTGATAGATCATCCATTCATCCATCCACCTGTCCATTCATCCGTATGAAAATGGCATATATCATTCATCTAACCATCAATATAGACTGATAGATTGATTGATAGATCATCCATACATCTTTCCATCATCCATTCAGCTGCTCCATCTATCCAATCAATTCATTGACAGAAAAATTGCTTGACAAATAATTCATCATCCATCTATCCATTCATCCATCAGTATAACTCCATAAATCATTTATCCAACCATTTATAGATCTATTGACTGATACATTGATTGATAGATCATCCATCCATCCTTCCATCATCCATCAATTCATCCATCCATCCATTCATCCATCCTGCTGCTCCAATTATCCAATTAATTCATTGACAGAAACATTGTTTGACAAATAATTCATCATCCATCCGTCCGTCCGTCCATCCATCTATTCATCCATCAGTATGATAACTCCATAAATCGTTAATCCAACCATCTATAGATATTTTCACTGATAGATTGATTGATAGATCATCCATCCATCGAGTATAGTACTTTACATATACTGTCATTCCTCAATTTATCTACTCATCCATTCATTCTTTCAACTTCCCATTCATCCATCTATCTGATCAATCAAATGATAGAAATATAGATTGACAGACAAATAATCTATTCATCCATCCATTCGCCAGTGTGTCATCATCTAGTCATTATTTTAATATTTCAGTGTTTTGCATTAAAATGGATTTAGTGTAAACAATATCATGTAAAAGAAAACTCTGAGATAGAAAAATCTCAAACAACACACACAAACATTCACACAACTTCAAATGCTAATGGCACACATACATAGCGAGGCAAAGAGAGGCTGCCTCCGGCTCTCACCCTGTCAGCTCCAGAAGGCTCAGAGGCAGACCCCAGCTCAGATTAACCCTGATCGGGCAGTCCACCCCGGGGCTCTCCTTCTCCGGCTCAGGCCCAGAGTTCAGCCAGAGAGTCAAACACCACCTCCCCACTCGCTCTCCTAAACACGTGCACCGCAGCTCAACAAAACAACAGCCAACATCCATTAACTTAGCCAAATAATCCTGATCCAGATCTGGCTCAAGCTGACATTGGTCCCCAGAGCATCCACGATAGCCAATTTCCCCTCGTTGTGTTTAACATTTACTATATGAAACACACCCCACAATTAAAAATGGAAATTCAATTGACGGACAACAGAAATATTGACACACTGTCAATGAATAAGTTTGTGCATGCGTGTGTGCACAACATATAAAAACATCAGAAGCTTTGGCGTGAGCTTTCCAAAGAGGAGAAAATTAATTATTTTAAATACATGTGGACCTTTCATGAGCACAGGCTTGATTTGCATTGAGGAATATTCAGCAGAAGTAATTGGTGCACACTGAATGAACTCAACTTTCATTCCAAATTTCCTTGGAGTCCCAAGGCACTCCTGCACGGGGATACGAGCGGCAATACAAACAAAAGTAATGTCAAAAGGGAGCGCAGGAATAGAGGAACAAAAGGGAGAGCAAAATTGTTTTAGCATCGTAAATGAACGATGAAAGCTTTATTGAGGCATTGGGTTGAGGAAAAAAACAGATATCACATGGAACGTTGACAGTTGATGTCTTCATATAAATGTAAGAATTTACATTCTAATTAAAAAGAATTTACATCTTAATCAACGCAGGCTTAATTGTTCAGCTAGTGTTTTCCAGTAATGAAAAACAACATTGTTCTGCCAGAAAGTGGAATTGCCATAACATATTTTAGATGGATTATATTTTATATTAAAAAGTAGCAGTTTCCAAAATAAAACATAATTACATAGCACACGTTTAAAAACTTAAACAACACTTTTTACAGTATGTGAAATGCTTACAGCTACTAAGAGTTTTATGAAGCTTTCTGCTGGTTCACCCAAAGCCACTGTCGAACCCTTTAGCAGCTTCAGTCTAAGGGCAGATGGGTTGTTGGGGGGCGTTTGGAGGTATACTAAAGGAATTATACAACACAACCTCAAACTCAAGCCTCTAGCACTCAGAGCTGTAGCGAGTTTGCTAACAGGAGTCTAACATCCCCAATGTCTTCTTGTTTTCTGGGTCTTTATGAATTTTTACTGCAAAGTGCCTATTTCAAACCATTAAAAATAAATGAAGCTCAATTTAAATAAACTAATGGCGCATTGAAGTTCTCTGGAAATTCTCATTTCTTATAAGTTTTGACTACAGATATACTCAAAAAAATATCTGTAAATTAACAGATTTTCATATGTTGTGATTAATGTTTTCATGCTGCATTATAGGATTCTTTCTCCAACAACATTTGATGTTGAAAAGTTTGAAAAAGATTAATATATTTAGGTCATATATTGGTTGTAAATTATGGTACAAAAACCTGGTAATAAACTACCAGTACTTTTTTTTTTTTACTGACTAAAATCTCTATATATTATTTCTTCTACAAGAGATTATTTCAAATGTCTTAGTTTAGGTCACAACTCATGCTATTAACTACTGGCTTATTATCTGCCTATTATTAAGATATTAACTGTTTATTAGCACTTATAAAGTATAATCTTATCGTGCATACCTAAACCCTACCTAAACCCTAAATGTAACTTCTACCTTACTGAGCATTAATAAACAGTAGTAGTTTATTTAGCTAGTAGTGTTAGTAAATGGTTTGTTTAAAGTGAATTGTGACCTAAACTAAAGTGTTATCTAATGTCTAAAATGTCAATAAATGTCACTCTGCTACACTACAGAATTTTCTGAATTAAAAGTATACAGCCAAATAAGCAGAAAATAAATCAATCTCTCTCTTTTAAAGTTCAGATTTAGTTTTGTATTCTAATTTTTTTTTAGAGTATTTCCAAAATAATGCAGATCAGGTCTATTTTTTGCTTTCATTTTCTCGTTCAATGTGTGGTGATGCCGAAAACAGAATTGTTTGATAAATTTTATACTTTATTTTATGTATTGTTTTTAGGGATTTGGTATTCAGGATATAATTGCTACTTTGGAGTCTGGTGTTTCAAGTGATAGTCACTTTCAATGTTACAACTTTAATAATAATATTAATATTAAGTTTCCCACTTGTAAATACAACTTCATACAGCCATTTGTGTACTTGTGTAACATGTGAGTCGGGATACAACGGAGTTGAGGGTTCAAATGCAGTTTATTAACTCAGAGTTGGGCTGCATGATATTGGGAAAATCTACCATTGCAATATTTTTTTATTAAGCAATATATATTGCGATATCAATACAATTTCACTAGATTAGTTGCATAACTATTTGGAAAGAATACATAATTTAAAAAAATTGATTAGGACGATTCTGTAGGGAAGTGCATATGCATAAAACATATAAAAAAGACAATAATTGCAATAATTGAATAATCAAGTGTAAAATAATATTGCATAGTCTTTGTTTTATAAACAATTTAATAAAATTAAATGTTATAAATTTGTCATACATGGGACAAATTAAGCCTGAAAAAACACTTGCGAAATGATAAATTATAATCCAGACTCAACATAGCGTATACTCGCGATGTGACTATTGCGAATGATCACATTACGATATCGATACTGAAATAATATATTGTGCAGCCCTATCTCAGAGTCATGCAGGCAATGGTCAAAACAGGAACAAACAGTATCATGAGGAAAATCCAAAATCATTATCTATGTTTTTCTCTTCTTTTCTATTCTTTTACAACCTGTTTTAACATATTTTATCCTATTTTATTTTATTTTATTTTTATCTATTTTTATTATCTGTTTTATTTTTTTATTCCTATTTATGTAAAGCACTTTGAATTGCCACTGTGTATGAAATGTGCTATATAAATAAATTTGCCTTGCCTTGCCTTGCCTTGGTCACAGGCAAAGAGGCTGATACACTAGACATTAGAACAATTTGAAATGTTACAGGATAACAGTATAACAAGAATCAGCAAAGTGTGTGTGGGCAAGTGTGGTGTATAAATATTTTGTGTATAGTCCTTGATTAGGTTTCAGCTGTGTGTGTGTGTGTGTGTGTGTGTGTGTGTGTGTGTGTGTGCGTGCGTGCGTGCGTGCATGCGTGCGTGTGCGCGTGCGTGCGTGCGTGCGTGTGTGTGCGCATGCGCGCGTGCGTGCGTGCATGCGATCATCAGAGAACCGGGACAGGTGTGTGTGAGTTGCATGACAGGAAATGTAGTTCATAAAATTATAGAATTGTAGTCTGGGTGAAGGTGCGTGTTTACTAGCGATCTGCGAGCCTGGATTGCTGGTGATCATGACAACATTTTCAACACTATTTATAAATATACGATAAATTCAATGGAAAATAGGTGGAAAGCAAGTATGTGCAGTCTCCAGCAATCAAACCCAAACAATAAGATACAGACTACACGAACACCATCCACCTCAGTTTTCCCTCCATTTTACAGCTACAGATGAGCATGCTAACATTTAGCATGTCACAAATGATCCATTTCTATAATAAAAGCAAACTAATACTGCCTTTAAATACTGCCATTACATAAAAAGCAAAGCTAAGTACAATTCTTCTCCCTGGCCCATTGCTAATCTCTGCGTATGCTAATAAACCAAACAGCATGAGACAGCAGAGTCCTTATCAGCTCCGTAAGAAACCTGCGATAAAAACGGTGAGCAGCTTCCTCCACATTAACGTTCAACCGGTCTCAAGACACTAAATCAGTTTAATCAGCTTTTACACTTTCCAACCATTTACACGTCCAACTTAAAAACATCACTCTGCGCTCATTAGCCAACACAAAAGACTAGCGACTAAATGAGGCATGATTCATGAAACGGATACCTTTAATCATCACTCCTAGCCCCCGAAAGGTCGTTTAGTATATTATATCTAAGTGTGCAGCTTATTCCTGCTTCATTACTGATAATTAAGACCTGTCATAATTTCTTGCACAATGTGTCGGCTAAGAGCTTTGGCATCTGCCAAATGGGCATCGGTTTTCAAAAGCTACACCATTGAAAGGTATAAGATGTTTTAAAAAGAAGCACCGGATTCTGTTTGATTTGTAAAATTATGATTTGCAACTTTACTGAAAAAAAAGTGTTTTTCTCATCTTATTTTGATATTCAGTTAGCTTTTAGCTAAAGTGATGGGCTCCATGAAGAGGGAATAGCTTGCTCGCGAGAAGTCTCTCTTATAATGCTTTCTCCTCAGATAGTTATCACATGAATAGCCTAACAGACTGAATTAAGGGCAGAGACTTGGGAGCTGTGGAAATGTGGCAGAGAGAGACGCTGAAAGGGACACAGTGGCTTTTGCTTTAGCATCTGTTGTGGCTCGACTGGCATAAACTAGCAAAAAGTGTCAGAGGTGCCACAGGGGGCGAGTAAAGAAGTTTGAGGTAAAATGGAAGAAAAAAAAGAAAAAGAAAAAACAGACTGAATGAACTTTCAGACTATTCGACTTCTAGAATATTCAACAGACTAGTCAAATGAGTAACCTGATAAACAGTAATAATAATAAAACAATTAGAAATAACTAAAATATATCAGATTTGTAAATGTATATTCAGATAATAAATAAATGTTTTTTTTGTCCTGTGTTATATATGTATATACACATTTATATATTTATTACTATGTGTTACTGTTATATTATTATTTGGTCCCACTTTATATTTAGTGGTCTTAACTAATATGTAGTTACACTGAAATTAATCATTTGTTAAAAGGTACTTTTTGAGTAAATACGTTTTTACATTGTTATTATGATTGATTAAATACCTGCATGTAATTGTATCTGTAATTACATTTATAATTACACTGTTGACCATCCCTTACACTTTAACCCATGCTTAAACCTACCCACACCAACAAACCTGCCCCTAACCCTTCCCGTATCCCACTTCTAGAGCACCAGAAATGTTCTGAAATACATTATTAACACAGTAAGTACAATGTATTTATTTATTTAATGCAAGTACATATTGATTAAGGCCACTTAATATAAAGTGAGACCTATCATTTTGTTTGTATTTAATAACAAACTCAAAAAAAGCAACTGGGATTAAAAGATCTGTTCAGCTCGCTGTGATCATCAATCATTATCAAATGTGATCAAGAATGAGTTTTACAAGTTTAAAACAATTTTAAAACAATACATGTTTGTAATAAAGTAAGTTAATGTTGGTAAAATCGATGTAATTCAACACCACAGCTACGTGTCAGTACAATTATAAAAGAAGACGCTTCAATACACATAACAGATATCCATACCGCAGTGGATATTAACATGTATCCTGTCACATTTGCAGCACAACAGTGCAAAGTTAAACATTCAACATTGTTGCAGAAAGGCTTGAATTAACTCCACAACAAATACACCAAATAATCATTGGGAAAGTTCTTACTGTATGATGTCTCACAAACGTTACATGAGATCTGCTTCCTTTATGTCTGCCGCTGTGCTGTTTATCTGATGGTGACACACTGACAGGCACATGGGAACGATGGGCAAGGAGAACTAGCATTGAAAGCATGGGCAACAAAAACAGCTACATTGTGTTCAGAGCAGACAATTCCAACATTCTGAAAGGTATAATAAATAATCTGATGGGTGTTTTGAGCTGAAACTTTACAGACACATTCTGGAGACACAAAATACTTATCTTTAATCTTGAAAAAAGGGTAAAATAGGTGCCTAGTATGATTTGCTCATCACCCAATGACGGTTGGGGTTAGGGGTGGGGTTAGGTGCCAAGCCCCTTTTAAAAAATCGTATGAAGCCCCTTTTTTTAAATCGTATGAAGCCACTAAACTGACAAAACGTAAAATACTTACTTTCCTCATGAGATCAGGCTGGACAACATAAAGGAATTGTGTGGAACTCAACATTTTATACAGCGAATGTTTAGGAGACAGGAGCCTTTTAAATGGCACTAATGAAAATGGATAGTGTGGCTAATCTAATTTTTTTTAAAGCGACCCTTCACCATATGGCTTATCTTTGAATGTTTTGATGTGTTCATTTTGAAATCCACAAAATCGGACCAAAAAGGTGACAGATTTCTGCAGCACCAAAACGGCGTTAACAACTAATTTCGCTTGACACAGCAAAAATACGCAGGATTCTTCCAGCATTTCTTTGCTTTTTTTTTCTCTGTATGTTTTTAAAACGGTTCAAGGCTACGGCTTCATGAGGATAAAAAAACAGCCCCCAAAGGCCTTAAGTTTGCTCAGTTGAAATGATCTGCTTTGACAAATTTAACGGCTCTTTTTTCTCCCTCTCCAAATGCACTTGTCACTCAGTATTAGCCGTCCTCATTAATGACAATGGGAAAGTTTATCTTAGCCACACATTTAAAATCATCCTCAGCTTACAATGGGGCTCAAAAATCTTCCACAAAATAGAAGGCGGATCTACTTACACAGACACCCTTTTTTGAAGTAGTGTTACTCTTTATGCCCGGCCGTGAACAATCTTTTCACAACAATAAGGTACATTCTTCGCTGATCAATACTTATTATCTGTGCTCTGGTACATCTCTATACACGCTCTCTGAAAGGCTACCTGTGGGGTTTTGGACCTGATGGTCACCGCTTGATCTGCCACTAGAGACACACACAAAAAGGGCTCATTTTAAAGTCATTATTGCAGGAACTTGTGTAAACGGACAGAGGAAAATGTAATAATAGATGTCCCTATGTGCATTATTATATATTTGTTTGTATTATACATACCAAATAGATACATTTAATTCCACACTTATATAAATACTTATATATTATAACTTATATTATTAAATTAGATATTGTGTGTATCTTTATAACTGTTAAACTAAATAAATTAAACAATGCTTAGCATAATTATATTAAATTTGAATATATTTACATATCTTACAATATATGTTATATACATCGAGAATTTGTAGTGTATGTGTAACTGTATGTATGTATATTTATACACACACACATGTAAAAAAATAATAGTATTCATGTGAATGTATAATACATCTGAGCATTAACATATATTATATTACAATTATAAAAGAAAAATAAAAGTATTTTATATTACCTTTACATTTATTATATTTATATATTGTACTTGTATTAAAATCCAGTCAAACCCTTGTTTATAAAATAAAACGTAAACTAACAAACTAATTAATAAATGTGCATACACCTATATATTTTTTAAAAATGAAGATTTAGCCTTTAAATTATTGATTAAAAATGATTGATTGTAGCTATTGCTATTTCTCTTGTCTCCAGTTGTGAAAAATGATATGATGTTAACCCTGCTTTAGACACACTGTCATTAGTTGTACACAATTCCTTGTGTTTTTAAAACACGCATGGTTACTGTGTCTGTTAAATAAAGCTGCAATGAACTGCATTGTAGCAAAAAACAGCTTAAAACTGCACATTTTGCCACTGCAAGACTAATAAACGAAATGAAACCATGTCTGACAATACATATCTTAACAATTCTGCCACATGTATATGCAAATGAGGCTTTATTTAATTGAATATGTGGTATTTGCACACATCTCTACCACAAAAAAAATAAAAAATCTAAACATTGAAAGAAATCAGGTTCAAAATTGATTGTTGGATATATTAGTCAATAGTTTTTACAGAGCTGAATTTGGTAATACTTTTTCATCACTCAGTAATACAGAAAATACTGCAAACAGCCAGAAAAAGAATAAAAAATCACAACAAAATGTATACAATCATGCAAATTACCTTCTTAATACAGATATGAACAAATCTGTCTGTCTTTATGTACTTTAAGTGATGTTAAAGTGGAAATTTATGACTCAGCGTAGGAGATTTTTTTTTTATTGAGAATAAAATTAATTAAAATATGTCTTGTAATTGAAACCTACAGACAAATAAATTGACAAACACTTAAAGGAACTGTGCAATATCTTTGTGCTAGCAGCAGCCATGGTACAGCAGCAAAGTTCTTCGATTTTTACGAAAGTGTAGTTCCTATAGCCATATCGACCTAGAAAATATGACCTTTTCATTTTCGGTCAGTCTTAGTACATAATGTAACTAAGAGTCAAGCTATAAATTAGAAAAATTATTAAAATTGTTTGAATTTTTTGTGCAAGATGCTAATGGTCTAATACCATTCAATTATTTACGCTAAGCTAAGCTAAAAATGTTCCCATCAAACCAGGAAGTCAGCTGAATGGATTTAAAAAAAAACTCTAGGGGACTTGTAAAATCAGTTTACTTCCAAAAAAAGTGAAGTGTTCCTTTAAAGGTTACGTTAGTGATTGTGGGAAAAACCCCACAACTTGAAAGATGCATGAAAAAATAATGTTTTTGCCCATAGTGTCAGCATTAAGTCACACACCAAAGGGGCTCCCCAAAACTTCCATCCAACAAAAACAGCCTGCTCTGCTCTAGCACATATCTGGATGAGACACACACTGTGGGAAAGTTATTTTTAAGTCGAATGCCAGCGGAGACAAAGCAGGAATTGCTCCTGGCTACGACACTCTATGGCCTGGATCAAAATTCCACCTTTGGACTTCCACCCTCTGAATACAGATGATGCCCGGGACGCTGATAACAATAAATTCAGCCAAAACACCACAGTCACATGCCTGCCAGTCCAACACTAGGGTTTTACAGAGGTGAAACATGAAAATCAGAGCACTTAACAACTTATAGGTGTTTAAATTGTTAATATGAAAGTGCAAGATAAAAAAAATGAAGTGTCTGCTCATCCTTTCAGTGTTTTTCATTCACTATGTGTGACAAATCATTTTGGTAAACATCATGTTATATTTATTCAATGGTAAATCTGATGTGTGACATTTGACAAAGCTACTTTGAGTGACAATTTGACAGATATTAATATAAACTGCAAAAAAGACTATTTTAATGGCTTCATTTTCTTTATACATAACACTGTGACAACTTATTTAATGCAAATGCTGCATTTTAAACATGTTAATTCCCAGCATATTCCGCTTTTCCCTACAAATAGTGAATGTGCACAGCATAATATTTGATGTAAGTGGAAAAACGTAGGGAAAAAATATAACACTACATTTATATAGACATTGTATATAAAACAGATTAAGCTTAAATCACAGCTTTTGTGGCATAATGTTGATTTCCAGAGAGTACATATAATTAAAAAAGGTTAAAAATATGAAGCAGAGGCATTTTTAATTGATTCTGTAAATGTTAAAATATTTAATGTTTTAATAATACAGCATAAAGACTTAAAAATTATGTATATTAACAGTTTTAAAGTGAAAAAATAACATACCTATCTTTTATGTGTAAATAAAAATACATTTTACATCATGGATGTCATGGCACCATAATGCCTGAAGCATTACAAGTACAAAACAATTCATGAGAACTTTATAGCTCAAAAAATACAACATTTAAATAAATCTAAGCACTTGTAAACTTCATGTTTTTACGTTTTCTTTAAAAAGTTAACAAAATTGTTGTTTTAAATCATGTTCTCAGTATTTTTTGTAGGCATTTGTGAAAATATTAATGTTTAAAATTACGTGAACTTGTTTTGAATTTAATTTGGTTCAATCAGACTTTTACCATACAAATTTTACATAATATAAGATCTTATAATGGCACATTGGTCCCATTCTCTTGCATTGTTAGTGTCTGAATGTATCATTAATCATTTTTATGGCTATCATTCATTTCAGGTGCCGAACCGAAAATTTCAACCGAAATTTTAATTGGTGAAGAAATGCAGATTAAAATCCTAACGTGACTAGTCTTTTTTACTCAATCACACCTTTTCTTTAACTAGACCTGACCAGTGATCACTTCAGCATCCATCTTGCCAAATAAAATAGCGCTATGAATATTACATAATATGAGCCACAGTAAATCCCAACAACCTATATATTCTCAACACAATGGAAACAAGCTGTAAATTTAAACTTTCACCAATTGAATGCCCCCATTTTTTTGTCCTCATTTGCAGTTTCGTCTTTACCATTGCCCTTCCACCTGCAATCTTCCTCTCTCCCTCTCCCTCTCTCTCTATCTGCTGTACCTCTGGCAGGCTGATGCCAACATGTTTCAGGTTAGATTGGAGCCAATAGGAGCACAGATGTCATGACAGGATCTGACAAAACAGCTCAGATAAGAGCACAACTCCAGGTGACAAGGACCTGAACTGGTGACCTAGACTCCAGCAGCTCGGCTTGTAGCTCCAGCCTCCAACAACAGAAACCACTTACAATTTGTTTGCCATTTCACTACACAAACTACCTCATAAATATATGAATCTAACTAATGCTACCGCTGGTATTCATGTGTTTTGAGTGTGAGGGTATAAAAGGATGTATATGGGTTGTTGATTGATTTGAAATATCACATTACAGTTATCAAGTATAAATGCATTTAAAAATAATATTGGTGATATAAATGGTCATTTAACTAAAGCTATTTATGTAATATGAATCTGAAGGATGCGTATATCAGAAACTTTAGTAAAGTCAAAGCTGTTATAATATGGATAAAATAAGCATATTTGGTACATATATTTAAGTGCGAGATGCTGATGCAGGATGCAAAATTATAACTCAATTTTGTTCACACACTCTCAGAAATAAAGGTACAGGAGCTGTCAATGGGGCAGTACCTTTTCAAAAGGTACATGTTTCTACCTGAAGGGTCCATGATGGTAGCTCAAATGTACTTTTTAGGTTCATTTGGGTACTAATATGCCCCTTTTAGGTACCACAGTGGACTTTTTGGGTACAAATATGTATCTTTTGAAAAGGTACTGCCCCAGTGACAGCTCCTGTACCTTTATTTCTAAGAGTGCAGGACACACACACATACATACATACATACATACATACATACATACATATATATATATATATATAT
>CAIGQZ010033231.1:6802533-6815336 GCA_903798205.1 Danio tinwini
TAAAAAGGAAAAAAAAGGTGGTGGGGGGTGTGTGAAAAGCTAGAACAGAAGCAGTTTGAGCTGAACTTTCTCCCCAGTTCCTCTTGCACTATTGTCGGGCCTCCTCTAATCCCGTCCCGCTCCAGATGGGGCTCAGGGCAGGAGCGAGGACTGTCACCCTGCAGGTGGGAGTGGAGGCGACTGGGGGATCTTTCCCCTCACGCCTCACCTTCTCCTCCACCCCCTCGCCCCAAAATCCTGTTTTTAACACATGACCGGATGCCCTGAATTATTCAACCTTTTCAATATTTCACATGGCCCCCTTTTCCATGTTTGTTGCCCTGGCCTTATGCAATTTTCATGGAGAAAAGAAAAAAAGAAAAATGTTTTTGTCCTACTTTTAAACACAAGAGAAGGTTTGGTATCATTGGCGTAGAGACGGTTTTGTTGGAGAATGAAAAGGGTTTGTGATAAAGACATAACAAGTTTCTCATGAAATTAGGCTGAGGGGTTAGGAAAAAATCTTTTAAATGTTTTCTTATTTACTATGAATAGTGACTTTATAAAGTTTAAAATCGATAGAATTTTTTTTTTGCTTGCCTGACCAATATACCAACCATATATATTGCATTATTGAAAACTGCTTTAAATTTTTTTTATATTAGTTTTTCATTAAGGCTGACCAAAATATAGAAAAATAACATTATATTATCACAATTTAAAGTTGCTTTTATTTTTATTACAGTTTATTTTTTTATCGAAGTATAAAAAAAACATTTTATTATGAAAATTTTAAACTGCTTTAAATTTTTTTTTATTATAGTTTTGGTTGCACATGCTTTAGGAATCATTTTAAAGAGCCCTTATTATGTTTTTTTAAAGACCTTCCATGCAGTATGTAACACAGCTCTAAGTGAAGTGAAATATCCAGCTAAGGATTAAATCTGAAAATGCACCGTGTTTAAAACTATTGATTCATCTATATAGAGTCGACTCAAGAGTGGTTCAAATAAACCGTGGAGGTAACGAGTCTTTAGCCGATACGGAACTCAAGCACTGCCCATTTGCTGCACGCACAGACCCGGGAAAATTGAAACCCCTTGTGCTTTGTTCCCATCATTTTTCTGACGAGTGCTTTAGCAATCTACACGCTTACAATTAGGGATTCGTCAGCTATTTGTTAAAGAAAGGATCATAAAAGACTGTTGATGTATGGGACTTTGTCAGAGCTTGACAGGAATTTTATCAGTACACAGTTCATGGTTCAAGTGTGATTAAAATGGTTGCCTCCTTGTTTTTTCTAGCTTGCAAAATATGTATTTAATTGTGTTTTGTTACTTGTAACCGCTTGTACTGAATCTGGTTAACTTTTTATATTCTCATATCGCGTCTAAAACCATGTTGAAAATGTGACGTGTGCCGCTTTGTTTACGGGTTTAAATACGTTTGCGAGCTTGTGATCCACTGCTGTTTGCCGTTGCTATGGCCACCGTTCACTGTTTCAACACAAGTGTGGTTTTCAAGTTTTAAAAAAGTTCAGCTTTTGCCACTGTGTGGATTAATAATGAATGTGTGTCGTTTTTACTTATGGTTAAGAATAGAGCAACATGCTGGTGTTAAACTGCATTGCTTTAATGCACTCCTGTATTGGGCTCACACATAGACTCTGCACTCTGACTACTTTAATAATGTTGATAAGCCGTGGTGGGCGTTTCTCTCTGTCTCATGCTGAACACAGTCGACCAATTGCAACAGACTGGGTCATCGGACCAATCAATGTAAATTAGCATCGTGCTAAGGAGGGATTTAAGAAACAAATGAATCGCTGAACGAATCATATGAGAGTCGTTGGCATAATTAGGTAAAAATAAATGCATATTATAAGACAATGAAAGTGATTTTTGACCTTGCATGCATATCAGCCTGTTCTCGGAGACCCCCAAAATCAAAATATGACCTTTTTTAATGTATAATAGGAGCTCTTTATTATCCTGGTTGGCAGCTAATATATTAGTAATTCTAAATTATTAATAATCATTTTTTATTATTATTAATGTTGACGATTTATTCTGGAATTTTCAAATTCTTTTTAGCTGAAAACATGACATTTGGGGATTCGTAAAATGCAAAACATCACCAACCAGCACAAAAAAACCCACATTATTACCTTTAATCCACAACAATTTTTTTTGTTTGTTTTGTTTTTTGACTCTTAAAGAGTCATTAGTAGTTGATTTGCAATATTCATTCATTCACTTTTCGACTAAGTACATTAAATATCAGGGGTCGTCACTATGGAATGAACCGCCAATTATTCCAGCATATGTTATACGCAGTGGATGTCTCTTCAGCCGCAACCCAGTACTAGGAAACACCCATACACTCTGACATTCGCACATGCACTCATACTGATTTGCAATTTTTAGCTAATAATTCTTCATCTTATTTACTAGGGTGGCACGGTGGCGCAGTGGGTGGCATTCTCACCTCACAGCAAAAAGGTAGCTGGTTTGAGCCTCGGCTGGGTCAGTTATTTTTACAGTGTGGAGTTTGCATATTTTGCCCGTGTTTGCGTGGCTTTCTTCCGAGTGCTCCGGTTTCCCCCACAGTCCAAAGACATGCACTATAGGTGAATTGGGTAAGCTAGTGTTTGTGTGTGAATGAGTGTGTATGCGTGTTTCCCAGTTGCGGCTGGAAGGGCATTCACTGTGTAAAACATATGCTGGATTTGCTGCAGTTCATTCCGCTGTAGCGATCCCTGAATAAGGGGGCTAAACCAAAAAGAAAATTAATGAATTAATCTTATTTACTCTACTGAAGAAAAAAAAATCACCTATATCCTGCACAGCCTAGAGGTGGCTAAATTAAAGGGTTAGTTTACAAAAAAAAAATATTCTGTTATTAATTACCCACCCTCATGTCGTTCCAATCCCCTGAGACATTCAATTAACTTCAGAACACAAATGAAGAGATTTCAAAGTCATCTTAACAGTTCTTGGCAGTTCTTCTTAAAGCTTTGCATGATTTCAGCTGAGCCACTGAAGTCATATGGAATGTTCTGACAATGTCTTTGGTTGCTTTTCTGGACTTTAAAGGACTCTGGACACTTACTATACTGTATTTGGGATAAGAGAGCTCTCAGATTTCATCTAAAATATCTTAATTTGTGTTCTAAAGATGAGTTCTATGATCATGATCAAATGACATGAGGGTGAGTAATTATTAACAGAACTTTCTTTTTTTTTTTTGGTGAACTAATTTTATAAGTGAACTGTCTCTTTAAGAGAGTATTGAATGGTCATATGGTTATAATCACCACCAAAAAAACAAAACAAACAAACATTTTTTTTTCCAACTAAGCCTAGAATGTTAAAACCACCAAAGTCAGCATTGTCAACAAACAAAATATCTACATTGTGTCTTTCTGCATACCTTCCCCCTCCACCACAGTGGAGTGCTTTGCAGTGGAAAGCAAACACTCCAGGCTGGGCTGTTGGCTGGTGACCAGCGGGCTCAAGCCGCCTCATTCTCCCACTGTTTCCTTCAGAGTCCTGGCTGGCGCTCCTCGTCAACCCCCCTGACCTTCCATACGGCCCCAGCCCAGGACACCAGCGCCTGTCCTGCCATGTGCTTGGCTGTACACTCTTCTCTCACAGAACCCTTTTTTGTCCAGAATTGGGGGGCAGGGGTGTCAAATTATCTGTAAACACACACACACACACACACACACACACACACACACACACACACACATACAATTCAAGGCAAAATTATTAGCCCTCCTGTGAAATTTGTATTCCTTTTTAAACATTTCTCAAGGCCAAGGAAATTTAACAGTATTTTCTAAAATATATGTTTCCTATAAGTTTATATCAAACAGGTCAATATTATTAGCCCTCTTAAGAAAGTTTTTTTTTGATTGGCTACAGAACAGTTGTCCAATGACTTGCCTAATTAACCTACACTGTAAAAAAATGCTTGGGTCCACACAGTTCCTTCATGTTGTCGCAACACAAATCGGTTAAGTTAGCTTAATCAAAATTTACGCTGATTAAACATAAAACAGTTAGGTTGTGCCAAAAAAAAATCTTACGAATTGTGTTGATTCAACTTATTTTAACTAAGTAGTTTGAACAAGCAGATAGAGTCATTTTTTGATCGTACACATACACATTTTTGAGTGTGGACATTCATTGTTTGTTTAAACTACTTATTTAAATTAAGTTGAAACAACACAAAAATAATGAGCTGAAACAACACAATTCTTGGGGGGGTTTCATTAGGATTTTTTATATTTATGGAAACAAATCTCACCAAGGCTGACCAAAATATAGGGAAAAAAACTGCCCTTATATTATTACAATTTAAAACTTCTTTTTATTATTTAATGACTTGCCTAATTAACACACACTGTAAAAAATGCTGGGGTTCACAAAGTTCCTTCATGTTGTTGCAACACAAATTAAGTTAACTTAATCGTTTTTACAAATTTAAGTGAATTGAAAATAAAACAATTAAGTTGTGCAAAAAAAACTTATGAACTGTGTTGATTTAACTTATTTTAAATAAGTAGTTTGAACAAGCAAGTCATTTTTGAGTTATTTATAATGAGCTGAAACCACAATTCTTGAGTCTTATTGTTAACTTGTTTGATTTATGTTCAATACACTTTAATTTGCACAAATTAATAAGTGAACTTAATTATTTCATGTTGTCCCAAAACAAATCGAAAGAACCCAACATTTTTTGTGAAACTTGCCACAGAAATAACCCAGTAAAGCCTTTAAGTTGCATTTTAAGCCAAATACTAGTATCTTAAAATTACTAGAAAATGCTATCAAAGTAAAAACGAAATGATATTCACTGTTTTTGTTTTGTTTGCTGACAAAAAAAATGACATTCACTGTTTATTCTAACTATGTATTTATAAAATGTGCTGAAACAACACAATTCTTTAGGTTTTTTTAGTGACATCTTGTTTGATTTATGCTCAAACCACTTATATTTGTACAAATTAATAAGTGAAATTCATTCATGTTGGCCCAACACAAATCAATGTAACCTGGCATATTTTAGTGTAACTTACCACACAAATAACCTAGTTATTTATCAAAAATTATCTTAAAATTACTAGAAAAATGCTATCACATTCATTCATTTTCTTTTCGGCTTAGTCCCTTTATTAATCTGGGGTCGCCATAGCAGAAAGAACCACCAACTAATCCAGCATATGTTTTACACAGTGGATGCACTTCCAGCTGCAACCTATCACTGGGAAACACCTATATTCCCATTCACACACATACACTACAGCCAATTCAGCTTATTTAATTCACTTGCAGCGCATGTCTTTGGACTTTGGGGGAAATCGGAGCACCTGGAGAAAATCCACGCCAACACGGGGAGAACATGCAAACTCCACACAGAAATGCCAATTGACTCAGCCGAGGCTCAAACCAGCGACCTTCTTGCTGTGAGCTGATTGTGCTACCCACTGTGCCACCGTGACAACCAATGCTATCTCAGTAAAGTCAAAAGAAATTAGTCATTCAAACAAATATGTTTAAAATGTGTTGAAAGAAATATTCTCTCTGTTAAAATGAAAATTTCACAGGAGGGCGAATAATTTTGACTTCAACTGTACATACAGAAATTCAGAAGAAAATATGTAGATGTAGATGCATAAACACATCAGACTCGCATGCGGCACCTCATGAGTGAGTTATTATTAAACTTTCAGGTCGATTGTGTGGTAGAGACTCAACTCCAGGCTTTCAGAAGCATAGTGCAGTCAAACTAATGAAACATTCATGCCTGGAGAGCCATGTCTTTCTTTCCTTTTTTTGGTCCATTTTCATTATATGCCATCTCTGTTGGGTCAAGTCAAGATCTCCTAATTCACTAGTAGCTTTTTGCAGCTAATCAGCCTGACATGTGAACTTATGCAAAACAAAAGTGGATTGTGAGTTTTGTAAAATGAACACTAGAGAATAGTTTACCCACCAACACACTTTATATAACCATTTCATTTAGGATGTAAGAGGATTTTAATTATATATTATTTTAAGTTTTCGAAAATGCAATAACAAATTAGAGTCAGCTTGAAACATCTTTAAAGCACTTACAAATGACGCGATTAAGTAGTTAAACCTTTGTTTCTATTGCAGGTTTACTAAAACCATATTTAAAAATAAGATAAGAATGGTAAAAAAAACTGTAAACCATCATGTGATCAATCTGCACTCTAAAAATTGTTTTCTGCTTGTTTAAACTATTTATTTAAAATAAGCTGAATCCACATAATTCTTGAAGTTACATTTTTCATGTTCAATACACTTAAACTTGTAAAAACAATTAGATTAACTTAATCAATTTGTGTTGGGACAGCATGAAGGAATTGTGTGGAACCCAGCATTATTTTTACAGTGTTTTCCATCAAATAATCAGATTAATTGAACAATAGGTTGTTTTCACATGATGTCATTGATGACACGCGAAAATCAGATGAAGGGCCGGAAGTGATACTCAAATAGAAATCGCTATCAACCATCAAATGTTTTTGTTTTATGTTGTTTTTTAATTATGTAAATCCGCCAAAATGAGAAATGCCAAACAGCTTTTATAGAGTTGCAAAAATGTTTGCACATAAAGGGAAAAATGTTCAAGAAAGTGACTGAAAAACGGAAGAAATGTGGCATGTATACATTTTTTCAATACATCCATTTGTACAAACTTTTTTAAACACAATAATTCGCTTGACAGCACTAATAAAGACAGGCTTAGCTATGTGTATTATATGTTAATTTATCATATAAAAATCAAATGCTACAAACACCACCACATATAAAATCCTGCCATGCATCTACTTTAAAATATGGGAATAATCACAAAAATGCAGACTTTCCCCTAAGTTTCACATTCAGGTTTTTTTACTTCCTGCCCTCCTTCTGAATTTCGCGCGTCACCAGAACCACGTGATAGCAAACAACCTACTTCAGATCTTTACATTTATTTATAGTTTCATTGTGAGATTGAAAACTTGATATGTGTGCTCTCAGGATATTTGGATTGATTATTTATTTTTCGTTTGTATAATGTAATCTAAGATTAAACTGCACTTTGTTGTACTTTGTATTACATTGTTACTTTTACATGGCTTTCTATAGTTTCTAACATTTACAGATTTAACAATCAACATATATAGTTGAAGTCGGAATTAATGGCCCCCCTTTGAATTTTTATTTCTTTTTTAAATATTTTCCAAATGATGTTTGACAGAGCGAGGAAATTTTCACAGTATGTCTGATACTATTTTTTCTTCTGTAGAAAGTCTTGTTTGTTTTATTTAGGCTAGAATAAAAGCAATTTTTAACTTTTTAACATTATTTTAAGAACAAAATTATAAGCCCCTTTAAGCTATATTTTTTTCGATAGTCTACAGAACAAACCATCTTTATACAATAACTTGCCTAATTACCCTAACCTGCCTAGTTAACCTAATTAACCTAGTTAAGCCTTTAAATGTCACTTTAAGCTGTATAGAAGTGTCTTGAAAAATATCTAGTAAACTATTATTTACTGTCATCATGGCAAAGATAAAATAAATCGGTTATTAGAGATGAGTTATTAAAACAATTATGTTTATAAATGTGTTGAAAAAAAATCTTCTTTCCATTAAACAGAAATTGGGGAAAAAAATAAACAGGGGGGCTAATAATTTTGACTCCAACTGTATATCTAATATTTTTTATGCTAAAATTGTATTTGCTGTATTTTGCATTGTACTTCCTGCCATTCATATATTCACTAAATGATCAAATTCCGTGTAAATATTATTGAGTTAATTTATCTTGTTTTTATTTAGTTTTCAATGCAGTTTAATGTAACTTAAGAAAATGCTGTATTTATTGTATTTTGCATTAAACAAGTATTTATAGTTTCTCACATTCTCAAATTTAACTATTTCGTATTTTTTAAAAGTTAGTTTAATGTTTTGTATTTCGCTTGCATATTAACTTATATTTGTTTTCTCTCAAATTTATCTCTTAAGCTGATCTAAAGTATATCTCTTAAGCCGATTTTTCCTCATAATTGTGAGGTATAAACTTTTAGTGTTTGATATAAATGTTTGTGAATTGTGTGTTATGAACTGATTTATGTAATCTAATATTGAGGTTGTCAGAAAAAAATCAGAAGTGCAACAACAACAAAAACAATATTAAGTTGGTTTATTGTTTTGTATTTCACTTGTATATTTACTTATATTTATTTTCTGACAAATAAATTTCTTTTTTTTTATTATTCCAACCACCCTCCACCCCAATCCCACAGAACACCTAAATGGACATAATTGAGATGATGTGTAAACAATAATGACAAATAAAAGATTGAAGCAAAGAAGAATCACATTAACCCATCAGCATTTTCAGTCAACGTAACTTCCAAATTATGTGCCCCAAATCTTTTTTTCTTTAAGATTAAACATTATTTTTTCAACAGAAACATAAGCATCAGACAAATTAAATACATTTCTTAGGCCATTCTAAAATAGAAATTCTGTAAAATTAAAATATATCATTTTTCATATAAAAATTTATTAAAAGTATAAAAATTATCCTGTACCAAATAATTGTCCTGTACCAATCTGCTGTATCTTTGTTCTGGTTTCTTGTAGTTTATTTATTCATTAGTTATTTGGCACAAACCATATAACAAAGACTTATACTGTACAACTAGATGGCCATGATCATAAAACAACCAAATTCTGCCAAGTCTCCTTTTCGAACACATACTTTTCCCAATATTAACAGTCCTAACCCAAACTACACCTAGATTAATTTCAAAAACAGTGTGGACAAAAACAGGCATCTGGTGGGGGGCCTCTGTCCGGGGTCCTCAGAGTTTGGCCAGTATAGGGGTTGCCCCTGCCTTCTGCCTATAGAACAAATGTGCCCAAGTTTGGACCCAGGGTTGCCCACAGTCTGCTTGCACCAGCAGCCAAGACCTCCATATGCCCACCCAGCTGACACCGTCTCCAACACGCTGTGACCCCAATGTACAGTAAAAAAAAAAAAAAGACCAACACTTTCAGCACATAGTCAGAATGTACACCAGGCCACTGCATAAAATGGAAATGGATCAGCGATAAGGATCCGATGCTTTTGGAGGTTGGCAAGGTAATCTTAATAACTACAACAGCCAAGCAACTAATGAGAACAAGCAACTTTGTGTAAACTATGCTTAAGTCTTAAAGGGGCAGTTCACCCAAATATGAAAATTCTAAACCAATTTGAGTTTTTTTTTTCTGTTGAACAGAAAGTTAATGAACATATTTTGAAGAATGTTGGAAACCTGTAATGAAATATCTTCATTTGTGTTGAATAAAAAAACAAAAAACAAAAACTTAACCTGGTTTTGAACAAGTAAAAGGTGAGAAGGAAGACTTTTTTTTGACTTAGTCCCTTTATTCATCAGGGGTCGCCACAGTGTAATGAACCGCCAAATACTTCTCTCTTGTGGGGGAAACCGGAGCACCCGGAGGAAACCCACGCGAACATGGGGAGAAAATGCAAACTCCACACAGATATTCCAACTTACCTAGCCGAGGCTCAAACAAGCAACATTCTTGCTGTGAGGTGACAGCCCTAACCACTGCGCCACTGCACAGTACATAAACGTATACTAAATAATGCTAAATTGAACGAAGGAATGAGCAACCAAATGAGCGAATGAACAAACAAACAAACTAATAAATTTGTACACAGTAAAGTGAAAAAAAAATCCAAGCAAACAAGCAAAAGGTTAAATGTATTTAAATGCATTTCCAAGAAAAAAAAAAAAAGATTATATTTTAACAATTCTGAATTTATAGCTCACAAATCTGACTTTTTTTTGTCAGAAATCTGTTTATTATTCAGAACTGGGAACTGAAGTCAAAATCAGAATGCTAAATCTATATCTCGCAATACTGTTTAGGTCACAATTCTAAATCTTTTTTTTTTCGTTTTGCAGTTGTAAGGTTTTTCCTGAAATACAAATTTTTCCTTAAAACTGTAAGGCATAAACTTAGAATTGTGCGTTATGAACTAAATTACGTAATATAATCTTAAAAAAAAAAAAAAAAAGATTTTTAAATATTACCCAATTCAGAGTTAACAGAAATTTGAATCTGAATTTATATATCAGAATTCCCTTGTCTTTTCTCAGAAACTTCATTTCTCACAACAATTTTTTTTCTTAAATTATAGCTTTATAACTCAAATATGCTAAAAAAAATCCCTCATAATTCTGGGAAAAGTCTCATATAAAATTATCTCATATCAAATTCGTAATTGTGATAAAAAAGGTTGAAATAGGAGGATAAAAATATTTTTTTTTTCTATCAGCACAAAAAAATTTAAGGATGGAAACACACTTTCTTTTTTGAAAAAAGGATTATTCTCTAAATTATACTACTTTCATTTAACATCATATTATTTTAAATTAGGAAGGTATAGTTACTTCCCAACAAGCATGCATGCATTCAAATGCAAACAAAAAAAAGGTGAAGGTGCAAGAACAAAATCGACAGCATAGTCATATATAAAGTTATGCAAGCAATAAAAGTCAGAGCATTAAGACAAAAGCGTACTGATCTCTAAGCAGCTCTCACACTAAATTTACACTGCTTCTGATACATTAACACTTATCAGGAGTTATCCTCCCCTAACAGCCACCGCTGAAGCCTCCCGTATTAATATTTCACAAGATTAATATTTCAAGGCATCAAATGGAATATGGAAAATAGCATACTGAATGGAACCTCATTAGCCCACAAGAGAGAAGCTAAGTAAGTTTCATTCAAAGTGCCTTTTCATTGTGTGTGAGAGTGAAATAGGATGGAGGTTTGTAAGCGCACACACACACACATAGAGAGAGAGAGAGAGAGAGAGAGAGAGAGGAATATATATGTATTAGTACTTTTATTATATAAATTAACAATAAATTAGTTATAAATATTACATAAATGTTATTTATATTTTTAGTTTTAAAAGCGAGTTTTTAAAAAGTATGTAATTTAATATAAATATATATTTAATATTAAAATACAATTTAATATTAATAAAAAGTTATATAATAATTAACATAATTCTATAATCAATATCTAAAAATCATATAAATGTTAAAAAACATGTTTAAAAACAAACAAATAATTAAACAAATTTTCAATACAAGCTATTTTACATAATAGAAAGTATTTAATAACAGTCTATTTGAATTCATGCATAGCGTATATCTCTAATTATCACGGTTTCACATTGTATTACTATATAAATGGATATGTTTGGATAAGATAATAATGGATAAGAGTGCAATTTGTCATTTGGCAATGGTTACCATTTGCTGTTTATAAATAGTATTGTAAGTGAGGCCACTAAACGAATGCAAAAACAAGCAAACAACTGTCTAGACTTCCTTTATATGAGGCTGGACGGCTTTCAAAAGCAAGTCACAACTTTTTTGGCACGTCAAATGTAGGGTCGGACAGGAGGCAAGCCAAAAAAACGTCACGCCACAAGATCACAAGAGCGCCTTTGGCCAGAGTCATCGACTGGGCTTAGTTTGCACACTTTTTCACCATTCAAAAGTGCTGCGCACCACTGAGATTTGTCTCTTCGCTTATTTTGAAGTGAATATAAAAGCGGTTTGACTGTGCTATAAAGAGTGCTATGATTGCAGGCCCAATTTTTTACTGATTTTACCAGTTCTGTCATTTTTAAATTATAAACTTGCAACTGCTACTTTACAGCCAGTAATTCTGAGTGAAATAAAAAAAAAGTCTAAGTATGATAAAAAAAAAGTAAGTTCATAGTGTAAAAAAAAATATTAGTAACAATTTCGAGAGAAAAAATGGAACTGATAAATTAAACATCAACATTGTGAAATGTAAACTGGACTCACAAAAGTAAAAAGCATTACTGGTGAGTTTCACACAATTATACCTTTTTTTCTTTTTACAAATCAAAATTATTGATTTGTAAACTTACAATTGCGACTACGTCTCACAAATCTGAGAGAAGAGTCAATGTTGCAAGATGTAAACTAACAAAAATATACTTTTATCTTGCATAAGCTTACAGTTGCAAGATAAAAAGCTACAATTCTCATTTATAAATTAAAACAACAAACTTGCAATTATAAGCAAAAAAAGCGACAATAACAAAAAAGAACTGCGAAAATAAAAAGCCATTTATTTATTTAAATATTATTTTTAAAATTTATTATAATTAACTATAATTATTAATTATAAATAGTACATAAATGTGTTTTATATGTTTAGCTTTAAAAGCAAGTTTTAAAAACGTATATAATTTAGTTTTAATATATGTATATAATATTAAAATATAATAAAATATTATTGAAATTTACATAATTTACATAATTCTATAAATAATATTTAATAATCATATAAATGTGAAAAAACCTGCTAAAATCAAACAAATAATTAAACAAATATTCAATACAACCTATTTAATAGAAAGATTTTAATAACAGTCTATTTGAATTAATGCATGGCATATATCTCCAATTAACATTACAATTGCGACTACGTCTCACAAATCTGAGAAAAGAGTTAATGTTTCATGATGTAAACTAACAAAAAGAGACTTTTATCTTGCATAAGCTTACAGTTGCGAGATATAAAGCTGCAATTGTCATTTATAAATTGAAACAACAAACTTGCAATCATTAGCAAAAAAAGCGACAACAAAAAAGAACTGCGAAGTAAAAAGCAATTTTTTATATATATTTTTTTTATTATATACTCTTTTAAAGCTAATATA
>CAIGQZ010033231.1:6850336-6872748 GCA_903798205.1 Danio tinwini
ACACACACACACACACACACACACACACACACACACACACACACGTCTAGCATTGCATGAGGGCTGTTAGCATTATTGCCAACTGAATGGATAGGATGATGGGATAGGCAGTAAACCTTTGGCTCTCTGAAAGACTCTCAGTCATAAACAAACCAGACAACCACAACACTAGCATGGAGCCGTCAGCCTCCTGCAAATATCATTTAGTAGAGCTCATCCATCAAAAATCGAGCCAAAATGGCGCAACCTTAAACATGAAGAGTGTAAATTTAAATGCAAACAGATTTTCTCCAATTTCATTTTCTTTCATTTCCCATAAATAAAAAAAAAACATTAAAAGATTGCTCAAGTTTAGGTCCAAGCCTGTTCTTGGAAGGCCACTGTCCAGCAGAATTTAGCTTTAGCCATAATTAAACAAACCTGAATGCAGCATGTTATGATTGGTTAGAGCTTAAATCTGCAGGACAGTGGGCCTCCAGGAGCAGAATTGGACACCCTGCTCCAGTTTGTTTGAGCATATGAAAATGTTAATTTCTGTGTGAGGGTCAAAGCCAAGTTGTACACTGTATAGAACTATAACTTTATGTATATAAACTGTATTGAGTTAATATTTACAACAAATAATTTGAGGACATATTACTATATTTATATAATAAAGGTTAACAGTAATTTTAAAATGTTTATACCTTGCCACTACCCTTTAAACCACTCAATTGTACCCATTTTTTATTTTTTTAAATATTATATTTTGACTTTTAGATATTTTATTGTGTGCATATTTACCAAAATATGTTATACTGAATGACAACAGAGGATCTTTTAACCCATGTTTTGACAAATTAATCCCATAAACGTCATTTGAAACATTATAGTAGAAACTTTTCTAGGATTTAATATGCATGTCTGTAAATTTAATTGAACTCAGTCTCCAAAATGGGACATCTCGCCTTGACCCATAAACCAATAGCATGCATCTGCAGTCAAATCTCTTATTTACACTGTAAAAAAATGCTGAGTTCCACACAATTGATTTGTGTTGTGACAACATGAAGAATTAAGTTTACTTATTAGTTTACTTATATGCAAATTTAATTGGATTGAACATGAAACAATTTAGCTGTCCACTAATAAACTCAAGAATTGTATAGTTTCCACTCATTTTAAATATGTAGTTTGAACAAACAGCAAAACAGCACGTTTTTAAGGTTGTCACATTAAATATGATCCTAAAATCCTTTAAAATTCATGTTAAGTAAATGCAGATCAATGTTATTAACTTTTTAATCAAACAGATTTCTCAATATCTGAAAGGATACTGGATCTTTTTTTGGTAAGAAAACTATTTTTCGCCACCTGGCTCATGATTTCTCGAAAGGGTAACACCTGCTGGTCCCTTTAAGAATTGGACTGGATACATTTGAGAAGTGATGGGGAAAAGCGGGAAGCCATTTTAAAGGTTTAAGCTCAAATATGGGTTAAAAAGAGGGAGGGAGGTTTCCTCTTTTGTCCAACCGAGATTACGTCGGCATTAAATGAGAAACCATGAGAGCAAAACGGGTGATGAAAGTTCATTCAAAGAAAAGACTCCTCTCTTCCTGCTGCTTGGAGTGCAAGCTTTGCAGTAAAGGAAACTCTTTTCAAAGCTACCTGTGAACAAGAACCAGGATCAGGGAAAATCTTGCTTAGGTTGACAAAGGTTTCAGGTTACCGTTCACACAGATGTCAACGTGAGAACAGCTGAGGTTCCACTTATATAGTTTATAATGTCATTTCCCCAAGGAAATACAGGTCGGTACCTAAAACTAGAATACATTCCTATTGCATCTATCATCATAGTAAGGTAATGATGAAAATAATAAAATAGAACTATGAAAACCATGAAATATGATGATGAAACTAGCTCTCAGTTTTCAACCCCAAATGAGCAAGCTAGTTCTGAAAAATGCAGCCCGATGTCATGAGGAAATGTAACTATTTTATGCATTGTCCGAAAAGTAATTTGTATAAATTCATACATTTTCTTTCGTATGAGTACTCCACAAACCCTACACATAATTCGGTGTTGGAAAAATCAGTTGACAGAAATCATAGGTCAGAAGTAGGAACTAAGATAGTTACATAAT
The DNA here is from genome assembly GCA_903798205.1 of Danio tinwini. Taxonomy (NCBI): domain Eukaryota; kingdom Metazoa; phylum Chordata; class Actinopteri; order Cypriniformes; family Danionidae; genus Danio; species Danio tinwini. Next base: position 6,852,460 of record CAIGQZ010033231.1, read on the forward strand.
GTACATAACTACCATGGGATAAACCGAAGAAGTGTAATGATTTCTTTATTTATAGTTGCACACACTGACAAAAAGTGGCAAACACAGCAGCCCAAATGCCTGACCAGACCCACAAGTGCAGGCTAGGTTAAAAGTTAGAGTTAGAAAATAGAATGATGATGTCTATCATTGCTCTATAATGTGTTGTTGATCCTGTCTGCACATATAGGGGGATCCGAGGACTTAATTAGAGCTTTGACAAGCCCACTCTCCAAAAGTGATGAGATTATCCGTAATTGATGTCACAGTCGATTACAGTTCGGTCCACTGCCGGTCCACTGGCAGGTCTAGCCTCGGTTCAGGCCTCAGGACATTGATGAAAAGCGTGGTTTTGCCCCGATCAAGCTGTTTCTACTGTGGGACGACAGATTTTAGCAAACAGCCTAATGACTGTTTGAAGTTTAATAAAGCCATGACCCTATTCCAATGCTGCAACCTTGCGGTTCCCCTCAAAATTGAGTGGACTGGAGAACAATAAAGCAAAGAAAAGCTCATCATTAACTGAAGGGCCTTTTTTCGACCAGTGATGTGTGGAGGCAGTTTGTGACTTCATTGTTGGAGGAGGGAAAAAACTGCATTTATTTACATGCAAACAAAGTTAACAAGAGCTAAGAGGTTACTGAGCCGCCTGGTCCTCGCAAACACAAGGAGGCGGGGGGTTAAAAGGAGGGGGCTGGGGAACAAACAGCATGTTTTTTTTTTTTCATAAACGTCTGGTCCGTAAAAGAGCACGTCTAGCTTAGAGGAAACAACCAAAGGGCTTTCTCAGACAGTGAGAGTCTAGTGTGACCCAATTCTGGTTATTTGGTGTGCACTTGCTGCAAGGTACATGTGAACGAAATTAAATATGTTGTTTCCTTTTTACAAAAAATGGTTTTGATCTGTACAATACACATTCAAATTGTTACTAAGAAAGAAATGTTAATGTTAAAACATTTAATCTGTGAAATTTTAAACCTCCTGATAAAAATGAACAGTTCTTGCCATCATGCCAACAATTTTTGAGTAAAATATAAACATAAAAATAAATAATATCTGAAAGGTGTCAGGCTCAGATGTCAAGCTTTGTTAATGTGTCCAATTAAATCTCAGTCCAATAAGAAACTAATCGAAAGCATCCAAAGTGTCATGTAACCTTCTTTACTTCAATGCTGAGCGAACAGGAATCACAGCACACAACGGTTTCCACTTCTTGGATTTCGTCTTTTTCTAAGATGAATTCTCCTCCACATCGGCAGGTGTACGAGTAACATTCTGTTTCTGAAACAGGAAAGATGCTCTATATTTATAACCCAGATTGAAAAGTAACCCTATAAGCTCTATATTTATAACAGATTGACAACAGAGTACTAACCATAATCCCAGTTCATGTCATCGAGTGTTATATGAGCATCCACTGGCCAGCTCTGTTTGAGCTCACATGCTGCAGAGAGAAACAAAATGTGATGATTAGGATCAGAATGAAATAAGAAATCATTCTATCATGAATAAACAAGTACTTCAACAGAAACCGTTTCAATGGTTTTCATCATCATTCCTAAACCATAAGAAACTTGGTCAACTTTAGAACAGACGTGAATATATTTTAATTAAATCTGATAGACTTCTGTCCCTCGTACAAAAGCCTATTCAAAACATAAAAAATAAATAGCTTTAGAATAGAATAGAAAAATTAATGTTTAACTTCAAGACCAATGAAGAGACCAAGGACCAATAAAGGACCAAGTCACCCATTTGAGCTTCTGCAAGAACTAATAAAACAACAGTCTAACAATGACGCAGAAAGCAGCAGACAAATTCAATCAAAGGTCTTTTGAACCAACAAACAAATTAGAGGGCGTTTCAGTAAAACATACAGTATCACCCCTTACATCAGGTTTATTGTAGTATAATTAATAGTAACCATGGTATTGTGGTGGAAATGTAAAGACTACATCAGATGTTATCATACTATCAATGTATATTATATATAAATGATATAAAAATCTAATTGTAATTGTAATAAAGTTCAACGTTCATACTTCAAGTGAAAGAGGCAGGACCTGGCTAACCTTTTAGTCAGTTTAAAGTCTGCGTGAAACCAAAGAGGTTGCTGAGATTTTTATTTCAATATGTTGATATACTTTCAACTGTAACAGAATATTGAGTACGTGCCGGGCTTTCGTTTTTTGCACATCATTACCCTCATAGCAAACTAATAGTAAAAGTGACGTGGTTAAGAATATTGTGGCTGAAGTCATCAAACTGACAGCAACAAAGAAAGATTGCCACTTCAAACAAGGAAGCAAATAGTCAGACATCGATTGAAGATTACTTCAATTTTGTGTATTCACTTGAATGTTTTAAATGTTCACCTAAAGCAGTGGTTCTCAAACTGTGGTACTTCCTTCCAGTGGTACGGGGAATAAACGCTGAATAATAAAATAATAAAATGAACACACTTTTAACCCTCTGTCGTGTACGATAACACCAAGAATCATGTAATCAGACAGCATTGGCTGTTCCCTGAAGTGTACGATTATGCTAGTGTGCTTTAAATGTTTAGTTTAGTGCATTGCGTCATCAGATGTAAAAAATCAGTCCGCTTATTCTGTGTGCACAGACAGAGGGACCGCAAACCGTACCCGAGTCTGTTTGAAAACAGTGGTCGGTGCACGGTTAACGCGAACTTCACGGTTTGCTTATGTGATCTCATTCGCACCAGATCGCAGAAATACTGCACATAGATCTAATTTCTAATTTAAGAAATACCAAATCATATATTTAAAATACGAGTTTTAATTTCAAAGATATACAAATATGTCATATGTACATGCAACCTTAAAATTCAACTTGCAAAACTTTCAAAATGTATAAAATATAAAAATTATATATATATATATCCTATAATTATCATGTCCAAGCAACATTTCCAGGTTTTGATAAATAAGCTATACATTAATAGTGCGGCAGTTTTCTCTTTACTTTTTAAGAACAGTGCCATTTTTTAATAGACTTTAAAAGCACATTCTAATTTAAATGGTTGTTTTTTTGGTTTTGTTTTTGTCTGCAAGTATAGTTAATGTTTAAACCATTTACAATGTTTAAAGTGGCTGACAATAATACATATTCTTAAAAACAGAAATTAATCTGCCTCATTTTTTTTAACTGTGCAGTGCTGCAGCTGCTTAATTAGACCTACTATCCTACTGTATTTCAATACTGGTCATTATGGTGGTACTTGGAGAGACAATTTTTGTCTGAGGTGGTACTTGGTGAAAAAAGTTTGAGAACCGCTGACTTAAAAAATAACAATGTGAGCTAGCAAAAGAAACAATGTACATTTTAATATCACATGGGCTTTAATAATAAAATAAACAAATAACAAAGCAGTCAGCGCTAATTACCTTGTGCCCAATGCTCCAACATGTAACACAATTGGGCATCCCAATTTCAAATTTCAATTAACAGAACTTTCCAGAGCTCCTCCAACTGAAGACTAGTGTACATCTGATGCTTATTATCATTTATGACACCGCTTTCTGCCCTTGTCCACTACCTACAGTAATATTTTAGTATTTACATTAAATTAGTGACAGAAAAAAAATTAATAAACTACTTTTTACCATTGTGGTGAGGTAAAAGCTCAGGCTGTGTGCATTTTTACAGATGGAACAGTTTTTGTTAATGAAATTAAATTTGCATCAGCAACTCTAAGGCCACTGTCAAGTGTGCCAGTAACATTAATATTGCATGTGCAGATCAACCAAATCAGAAACATGGCAGCATTGGTGCCACTTCCCTCAAATGTTAGTCTGGAGCCCTGGAGCATGTAATATTTTTACTACTATAAACTATTACTATACTATTAGTAGCTTTAAAAGCATTCATTTGAAAGGGTAATTTTAACAATGCGATTGTCTTATGTGAAACCTTTAAAAAAAACACACAAGGAAGTACATCATTCTTTCTTTTAGTGTATCCTTATTAATTGGAACGACCAGAGGATGACTAACACTAAGAGCTTACTAACACTATGCCAGGGGTGTGAAACTCAGTTCCTGGAGGGCCGCAGCCCTGCAGAGTTTAGTTCCAGCCCTGCTTCAACACACCTATTTGTAGGTATCAAACAAGACTAAAGCACTCAATTAGTATGATCAGGTGTGTTTAATTAGGGTTAAAACTAAACTGTGCAGGGCTGCGGCCCTCCAGGAATTGAGTTTGACACCCCTGCACTATGCTATCCGAACCGTGCACAGGCCCGTTTCCCGGATCGTTTAAGAAGTGTGAGTACTCTGAATCGAGCTCAGGCACGGTACACTTGGGCGGCCCTGGCCCGGTTGGAAGAGGTGGGCCAGAGCACGGTTCACTTGGGCTCAGGCGCGGTACGCTTACAGTGTGAGTGCAAGCATGCCTGAGCCCGAAACTGAAAGCGAGATGTGACTTTTTAAGGGACTGTTTCATATGGAATAATTAATCATTCGTACTGTTCAATGAACGCAAACTGTCGTAGATTATTAAAGATGCAAATCCCTCACTGCACGTCAGCTGCACCTTCAGCAAACTTCCTAATTCCTGCAGCACGAGGACTGTTTATGAGCGTCAAAAGTGGCTGATCTGTTCGGCAAAATATTAGACTTCGTGTCACCGCATATCAAACGACTTAAACAATATAACTAAAGAAATCTCTACTGTGCTGACTGAGAGCGCTTACTGAACAGCGCATCATCGATGACGTAAGCACGCCCGGGCCCGAATGTAATGTGAGTGCGGGCCGTTGGGGGAGACGGGAGGGGGACAAGCGTGCTTTGGCCCGGTTCAAGGCAACTGTACATAGTGTGAGTACGGCCTAAGGCAGTTTTAATTTTAGGATAAAGTAACACTAAAAAAGATATTTTAGAAGTGTATTTTATTAAAATATGCAATACATTATAGTTAATACTATGTTGATAATAACAAAAAGAAGAAGCAATATATATTTTTAAATATTTTCCGAAGGTGGTGTTCCAATTACCTATTGGATCCATCTACTTTAACAGCAGTGTGTCTGGAAGATTCAAAGCATCAGCAAAAAGTTTCCTGCACAATCCTTGCTCTTTGAAATATTTAAGCAATAATCACAGAGGATTGGTGGGGTTGCTGTTCCACTTATGAGAGATTTACAAAAAGGAAAGCTGCGAAGTCGCCTAAGGTCATTCAAAGTGTCCTTAAGAAGCCTTCATGTCTCCCAACTGCAGCTCTGAATTCACACAAATGTGTAGCCTTAAAATATTCATTGAATATTTAAGCAGAGAGCACTGGGCATCTCAAAAGGCTCCGCTTTACAGGCTGTTAATAAGTGAATTTGAAACTACAAGCGTGTGTGAAAAAGTGCAATATGACAATTAATTGTCAAGAGCCCCAGAATGAAATTAGATCTCGTTTCTTCATAATAAATGAAGGAATCCGAGATGTGACACTTCCACGTAATGGTTCTTGTCCCTTTTTGGCAGCCTGTCGGAGATATGAGCAATTAACAGGTTTGAGTGCAACGTTTTATCAGGCTTTCTTTTAATTAGTTTAAAGGAATGTCCTAACTAGGTGCCATTTCAGATCTGGTGATTAATTTTCATCATTCATTCCCAACAGGTATGAAAAAAAAAACTGGATGAGACAATGAAATGAGCTCTGTCTTTGAAATTAGCACTAGCTGTCTGATGTGTCTCAGTTCAAGTCAAGAATACAAATCCCACACTGATGTAAAGCCAAACTGCAGTTTGAGTTGGTGGGAATCAGTTATGCAACCCAACAATTCAATAAATTACCTCACGCCATACTGAGTACCCTAAAATAACCTCCAGAACTGAATGCATGGCTTTCCCTTGATGCGTTTCTGCTCAGTCATTAAATCAGAGATGCGTAAACTAATGAGAGGCATAAAGATTTTTTTCCTAAGACAGTAAGCACAAATCTCTTCCTCATATCTCACAAATAAGACCCTGCTTATCAATATTCATGACTGAATACATTCCTGATAAGTAGGGTGTATGAATATTTATAGATGCTATATATATACATATTGCAAATGTGAAAGATTAACCCAATCAGACGTGGCCTTTTAAATAGAGGCCACAGTATTTGACATCAAACAGTGTCTGGTCAATACTGACACACATTTTGGTGACCAGTTAATGACTGCAGGGCAGGCTACTTAAGTTGGATGGGGATTAGTGTATCCTTTGAGCTGACCAAAATCAATCCAAAACATAATTAAAGTAGACCATGTAGACTTGAGTTGAGAGCATCCCCTTAATCTAAAATAGGAGCTGAACTGTGAAGTTTATGTAATGTTACATTTGCTAGCATTTAAGTTTGCATCTTCTGCACTAATGTCATTTTGAGCTAAAACCATCTTCACTTTTCTACTGAAGAAAAAATGTCATCAATATCTTGGACAAAATGAGGATGAGACATTAAAGGGTTAGTTCACCCCACCCAAAAAAAGGAAAATTCTGTTATTAATCACTCACTCGCCGTTTCAATCTTCGGAGCACAAATAAAGATATTTTAGATGAAATCTAAGAGTTCTTTCATCCTCCATAGCAACAATCTCAAAACAAATTAAAATTCCAGAAAAGGATCCAAAAACACTGTCAAAACATTCCATGTGACTTCAGTGGTTCAACTGTTATCATATATCAAGCTCCAAGAACACATGTGTGTTACAACAAAAACTGTAAAAATTACTTTAAATGACTATGTGCTCTCGTCAGCTGCATCAGATCCTCATGCACATTTACTATGGGCAATAAAATGACTGCATGCTGTGCCGCTGGCCCTAATAGCAATACATTGTACTGATCATGGTAACGTGCACCCTGATGACCTGACCAGGATGATTTTTTGCCACATAAAACTGTTCTATGAATTTTGTATGTTTACAGTTTCATGTGTTGACAATGCTTTTGGTTCCTTTTGGTGATTTTGAACATCTCAGGACTGTTACGTGGAGGATGAGAGAGCTCTTAATTCCTTATGTTGTGTTCTGAAGATGAAAAATGGTCTCAGGGGGTTGGAATGACATTGAGGTGACTAACTAATAATATAATTAAAATTTTTGGGTGAACTGACTCTTTAAATCTACCTATTTTAGGATTTTATTTATGTCAAATTAATATTAGTGTGGTTATACCTGCACTTCAGATAATGCACTGATAGCGATAAGCCAATAATTATGTCCTCTTGTAAATGATGGCTAACAAATGATTTCTTAAAATTCTGTAAAATAAAAACAAAAATATATTTGAATAAGTATCTATGAAAGTATATTTTCTAATATTGGAACATTTATTGGTGTTGTTAAACTCTTAAGGGGTTCGCACACCGTATGTGCCACCCAGTGCCACGCAGAGCCATGCATTTTAGAATACACCGTTTTCTATCAGGGTACGCACACCTGTGCCGCAAGTCGGCGGCTGTCTGCGCCACCCAGCTACAACTCAGGACACTGTTCATATTTCTGCCGTGCCACAGAGCGCCATCTGAATAGTTTCATTTTAAATAATATGCGAATGTGCGCATCTGGTGTGCTATACCTCCAACTGTCATGCGTGCGACACGTCGCGGCTCTGAGCGGCGCATCCGGTGTGCAACCCGCTTTAGTGTTTTGTTGTTATTTTTTGCTGGAGGGGGGCAAAATAAGAAAACGGCAAAGATTATTTAAATGTAAAAATCGCAATGACTATGAACTATTGCATATCCAGCATCAGTTGATCTGAACTGCTCAATGTTATCATTATTCATCATCAATTCACCTGCTTCTTTATAATCATTACATTTTTTATAGAATTAAATAAAGTTCTGATCAATTAAATATTCAATATAAATCAATAGAGACAATACTGCCCTCTGCTTTGCATTAATATTGTGCCAAAATATTATTAATATTGTGCCAATAATTCTAGACAAACATTTAATCTAATGCATAATTTAATGATCATATGATCAAATTTGATAAAAAAAATTTTTTTAATAAAATATCTTATTTTACAAGATTTGGGATTTCTTCCTTCATATTTTACATGAAAATGGACTGACTGTTGAGTAACATTTATTTGTTTTATTTACAAAATTATTACAATTTAATACATTTAATAATAGAATAATAATAATTTAGTTTGAATATTTTTTTATTAATTATTTAAATATATCCATTCACAAACCCTATAACCCTCACCAAGAATAGAACAAATCATAGCTGTCAATTACTTCAGCCTACAACAATAATAATTTAATAATAGAAAATATAGGTCAGGTCAGTATCCTCAGTAGTCAATATATTAAGAGCATTTAAGCAAATGTTACTGTAAGGAAAGTAATTAAAAGGTATTTTAAAATAAAAAGTTTTTATTGAGATTGGGATTGTTGGTGATTGTATAGGTGTTAATAGCCAGATTGGGTAGCTATACATGAACAAAGAAAAATTAAGACCTGTTAATAAAGATTTAGGACCTACAACACAACATTTCAGTAGATTTAAGACTTTCTAACGCCTAAAACGTAGGTTTTGAGATTTAAGACTTTTTTTTGACCCCACGGATACCCTGTTTATACATTAAATTTCTTTTATGCTTAATTAAATAATTTTTATTTTAATGTATTTCACAAAATTGAAGTTCTATTTTATTTTATTATTATAATAATACTATTATTGTTATTTATTTATTTATTTTTGTATATGTGTATGTTTTTATGGCTCTGTGGGGGATAGGGTGGGTCTTTGGTTAGTGTTTGGTTACTAATACAGTATAAATGTATCACATATTTTATTTAAAACAATAAATATTATCTGCAAGAAAAAACATTCTTATTTTTTATAACTCCTATAACAAAAGGCAAACATTTACTTGATACTTGCAAATCAAAGTGTGTGTGTGTGTTGTTGAAAATAAAGTTGCTGCATCTAAATGAGGAGGTCAACTCTACCACTCCTGCGTGCGCAGCCCAGCTGAGTCCTGGCTTTTTCGTGAACGCTCTCGAAATGTCAATTCTGTAGCTGTGGCAATCTACGTTAGCAAGTAGCTGCGCAAAGTGTTCCCCCCCCAAAGGCGATGCCACAGCTCCCCAGTTAATGGCGCACAGGACCCTGGATGTACACTTATTGAAGGTCCTAATGGAGGGCTAGGGGGAGCTTTTTCCTTAGGCGAGAGAGGAGAGAAGCAGACTATCACTTCATGTAAGAATTGGCCATGTGTGACAGACCTGACCTACATTCTCTCCCGCTCGCTCGCTTTATTTTCCCTCCTCCTCTACGACCCACAATCCTCTGTAAGGAAGCATCTGTCCAGACCCAAGACAACAGCTCGGTTCTCATTGCTTCTTTTGGTATTTTAAATATTGCAGACAAGTTTAGTTTGCCAAAGGGTTAGAGACAAATCTGGTTTACAAACGTAATAAATAGGAACTGAAATTGATGAATTTTTATAGTACTCATCACTATTATTCTAGACTGTTCTGTATGGTTGCTAAGATGTTGTTAGGTTAATCATTAGCAACTCCAGTCAAAACAGGGCTTCTGTTCCTAAATATAATTTTACCTTTAAAGGTGGTTGAACGTTATACTATTTGTTGTCAATAGTTCAATCAAGCTAAATAGTATTCTGTTGGCCAACACTAAAAAAACCAAAAGCAAACCTGTTTTTGTTTAATGATAAAGCAGTGCAGATTCACATTAAAATGAATCCCAGTCCGCATTTAGTTTCTCATAAATCAATGGGCAAAGCATCATGTGATTTCCTTGAATTTATGAGATTCCCTTATGAAATTTATTTCAACATATCTAAACCCGATTCCTCCAAACACAGAGTTTACATACTTTTTCAATTTACTTTAAAAGCTTATTTATACTAAGGCCCATCACTATGGACATAACTAAAACGAGACTACAGTAGAATCTGCACTAGTATGGACAATAACATTCCATTTGTTAGAAGTACGACCCTGCAGTTTTGTTATCTAACACTTTAAAGGTGCCCTATAATGAAATCTGGGTATACCAAGGCAAGGTAAAATAATAAAAGATCAGTATATGGAAATGGGCATACTGTGAGGCTCAGACACCACTGTTTCCTCATGTAAGGTGTAAAACCGCGGTAGACAATGGGCCAATAAGAAGACAAAACAAACTGTGATGGGACTCACGGGCCATGCCCTCATCATTTGCATGTATGTCTACTTTAGGTCATTCATCCGGATTTGACGAGCAGCTGACGTCATCAAGAGCACACTTATATGCTGCTCTGAGATCATAAAAAAGCTCTGAAACCATTAATATGCACGTCTCAGGCTGCGTTTAATAAGCCAAATGTTTTCTAGTTATACAACAGTGTTAATTTTCCTCCCTTAGTTGTTTTAAGCGTATATTTCACTCACTATGTATGTGGGACTTTTAATTTGTAAACGCCAGCCCCAAATTGTTTAATATGCATTACTGGGTAAAAATTACTTCAGAAAGCAAATGAAAGATTTACAGATTACACATTTATTCATTTCCACTCTGAAAAGGTTTGTTTAGCTACATCTTTTGTTAATTTATTGTGGAATTTGATGCACATATTGCAACAAACACATGTAGACTGCCTGAAGCCATAAACCTACCATGTAGATCTCAGAGAACAATTTAACTTATTAGACCAATGCAGTATATGACACCTTTAAATACTCAACTTTGTAAAGCTGGAGGGATTCATCAAAAAACATTCTAAAAGTGATTCTAATAATTGTATTCCTTGTACTGCTGTCATTATACAGTAGTTTCAGTGTATATCCTTCTTTATTATCTTTAATGATTTTAAGACTATTAGAGTTGCACAGACAATCATTAAAAGATCCCAATATCTATTGAAGTAAAAGTTCACCCCCAAATTTTATTTTTACTCTTTAATTTTGTTACTCTTCCTTTACCCGTTCCAAACTTTTAGGAGTTATTTTTTTTCTGTTGAACAGAAAAAGATATTTTGAAGAAAGCTAGCAACTTGTAACCATTGACTTCCATAGTATTAGTTTCTCCAACTATGAAAGTCAATAGTTACAGGTTTTTAGCTTTATTCAGAATATATTATATTTTGTTCAACCGAAGAAAGAAACCTATAAAGATTTATAACCACTTAAGGGTAATTAAAGAATTACCTTTTTGGGTTAATTACCCCCTTAAACACATACACAACTATATTCATAAATGACCACAATTCGCATGTCTATTAAACATTTCACAAGGGTGATCAGTCATTACATATTCAAATCTGTATTTGACCAAGAGAAAGCTGTTGGTATGTTATTGTTATGAAACAACTTGAGCCTTTGGTCTCTACAACCATGCACAAAAATAACACAAGTAATAAATCAAGCATTTTTGATAACTTGCAATGAGCCTGTTACGGTGCAGTGAAGAAATTCTGGCCCACTCGTCTTTGCAGAACTGTTGTAATTCAGCCACACTGCAGGGGTTTTGAGTATGAACTGCCTTTTTAAGGTCATATCACAGCATCTCAATTGGATTTGTCTTCATTGTTCATAGTTTTTCTTTAGCAATACAGAAGTGGACTTGCTGGTGTGCTTTGTATCATTGTCCTGATATTTTTTGTACACAGCTGAATTCATGATTCTATTTATAACAGCAAGTCTTCTAGGTTCTGAAACAGCCCCAGACCATCACACTACCACCACCACATTTAATATTGGTATGATGTTCTTTTTCCAAAATGCGGTATTCATTTTATGGCACACATAATTGGACACACACCTTCCAAAAAGTTAATCCACGAAGTATTTTCCCAAAAGTCTTGGGGATCATCAAGATTTTTTCTGGCGAAACTGAGATGAGCCTTTATGTTCTTTTGCTCAGCAGTGGTTTTCGTATTAGAACTCTGCCATGCAAACCATTTTCTTATGGTGGAGTCATAAACACTCATCTTAACTGAGGCAAGTGAGGCCTGCAGTACCTTTGGATGTTGTTATGGGGTCTTTTGTGACCTCTTGAATGAGTTGTCGCAGCACTCTTGGGGTAATTTTGGTCAGCTGGCCACTCCTGGCAAGGTTCTCCACTGTTCCATGTTTTTGCCATATGTAGATAATGGCTCTCAATGTGATTTACTACAGTCTTAAGCTTTCACAATATATTGTTTCAGCATCGATATCGCAATGTGATCATTCGCAATAGTCACAATGCAGGATCTGCAATGTCAAATTCAGCTTCAGTTTATTGATCACTCAGGAAATTTGAATGGAATTATAGCTGACCAAGAACCATATTTTTGAGTGATTGTAAAGTTTAACCTTATTAGAGTAAAAGAGTGCTTGTTTGTTTTGTTTTTAAGGCCTATGACTGTAAGTGCATTTAAAAAAATTTGTGTTAAAGAAATTATAACAATGAAAATGCATTGTATTTTACTTTTATACAATGAAGAATAATTTGTATTTGCTTATATTTGATTATTCAACTTATACAGTTAGACTACCCCCCCCAAAAAAAATAAAACTAATTAAATAAAATTTATAAAGATTATCTGGCCTACGAGTTCTTTTCAAATTGAGTTATTTAAGTCATCTGCTGAAATAATTATATTTATATTGCCACAAATATCACAGAAAAACAAAATATTGCAATGTCAGTTTTTTTTATATCATGCAGCCCTAATTTATAACCTTTTCCACACTGGTAGATCTCAATTATTTTCTTTCTCATTTATTTATTTATTTTTGGATCTCAGCATGATGTCTAGCTTTTGAGGATCTTTTGGTCTACTTCACCTTGTCAGTCCAGTTCTATTTAAGCAATTTCTTGATTGTGAACATGTGTGGTAGTAATCAGGTTTTAAAAATGTTTTAAATGGGGGGTGGGGGGGTTGAAACTTAATTTCAAAACTGCACAATGTCTTGTGTTATCTTTGTTTAATTAATATTTAAATTGGTTTGAAACTGTTGGAAAATCATGACCTCTATTTCAACCAACAAAAAAATTGTGACCATGTTTTGAGTGGAAACATACACCGTAACTGCAGGTTGTACTCGTTCCTGCTCTCCTCATTACTCAAGATCTTCCAAGCTTGGTCGATGTCAATGAATCTCTGCAGGTGCTGCTCCGATTCTTCTTCTGAAACATCCGGCCTCTGCTTGTCTGGGTGAAACTGCCAATCAGATGATGAGTTTGGCAGAAATGAGAACCAATGACATTTTATTATTTACAGTTGGACAATTATGTTTAATCTAATCACAACAGGATACAAAAGGTAGAATTGAAAAAAACGATGTAAACAAGATGACATATTTTGACGTAAAAATTTTCATGGGCAATTTGCTGATGGACTAGCTGTGCCTTTGGCCAATTTACTATAGAAGGCAGACCATGGACACTAAAAAAGACAATGGTGCAAAAAAAAAAAAAAAACTAAATATATCAGTTAAGACAGATATGTCTTCTCAATGACAAGGCTGGTCAGAGTAGACAGTTAAAAGGGCAAAGGCCGACTTCTTCCTCCAGCTAAAAACACTAACATGATCTCCTAAAATATGACAGATCCTACCATAAAATCACTGTTTCACCAAAATATATAGTTTTTACCCAGAAGACTAATGCAGCCTCTCTAAAATGAGCTTTAGGGGTTACTTTGCCAGTCCCTTCTGGCCTAGATTGATTCTTATAGAGTACAGAGCTATTCTCCTTGAGGAATCTACGGACGGTGGGCTGTGGCTATCGATTAGTGAGGGTCGAGGGTCAGTCAAGCCGCGGGGCTCTTCATTTGCCCACTGGAGAAGAGCAAGGTTGAAAGGGGCAAACGGAAAACAACTTAGATCCTTTCGAGCAGGCATTCAACCAGACTCTGATTATGCTCTGGCACAGTCGAGCAGAGCATTGCATGTGTGTGTGTTTGTGTTTCTGTATGGTCGTTATAGTTCAGAAGCTGCACTGCCGCCAAAGTCGGGTAATGATGCATGGGGTGACACTGGGCTACAATAAACGACAATCCGGGGCAAGCCAATTACTGTCCACAGCGATTATATTTTTAATTTTAAGTAACAGGAAGACTGAATTCAACTAATCATTTCAAGCAATTACGTTTAAAACTAATTAAAATTTAAGGGTGCCCGTTCTCCGTTGTTTCCTGTTCATCCCGCCCCTCCTCTGTTTGTGTTTTTGTTGTTGTTTTCACTTTGTTAATGGGCGTTCAGAATGCCATGAGAAGAGGGACAGAAAAGCAACTGCAGCAACAAGCCAAAAATTAACTTCCTGATTGAGAGAATCATTAACAATTTCTTGGCGCTTTCACAGTGCAATTGAAAGAGGACACAGCCTCACAACCCTCTCGAATATGAAAAAGAGGCAAGATCCTTCAACATTCTGACGTGAATCGTTCGTTATGGCCATCCAAATGATGAAAGGATTTTGTGGACATGTTCATTCCAGCACAAGCGCATTCACATGCCGATATTACAGATTCCAAGGTGGTAAAATGCGAGAAAAACATCCCTCTGCAGTCAAATCTCAGTTTAATTAAAAGTACCAGAGTAAAGAAGACATTAAGATTAGGAACTGCACAGGATACTAGCTAAGAGGATTAAATCGATTTGTGTTTAGGACGCTTCAGATCAGAGGATCAGAGAATGACCAGAGTTAAACAGCTAAAGTAAAGTCGTAAGTGAAACTTTATATCAGCAAAGCTATTTAGAATAGAACTGGAAATATCACTATGAAATATTTTATGATGCTTCTTATATAAATAAAATATAAAAATGTATTTTGCATGCCATGTCTGTAGATGGCGACGTCACTAAATTAAAACTATGGTTGTTTCTCAATTCCAAGAATGCTGAGAACGAACTCATGTTCATGTGAAGACCGTTCTTGCCAAATTACCTTGGAAGAACGAACTCGGGAGACCGTGAGAACAGAGAATGTGTCCTATGAGAAATGAGAGGCTGCGTTCTTTCTGATGGTCACATGACCTTCACACGTTTTTAATGAAAAATTATTTAAACATTACAGCATTCACACAATGATTTATTGTTTTCCCCCTTTTCACAATATATACTATGCATAAAGACCTTACAAATATACATTGCACAATACAATTAAAACAAATTTTAATACGAATTTCAGCAACAACAAAAAAAAACACCCTTAATGTGTTTATGCCTTTATAGCAATTTTTACGGTAATGTTTACACTTATCGTCTCATTTAGGGAAACCACTGAGCCAAAGGTATATCTCTGAACTTTAATAATAAATCTATATGAAATTCTGCACTTCCAACATCCTTTATTTAGCTGCAATAACTTCTGGGACTTCTTAAGCGAATTATGCTCTCAAGTCTGCATCGACGCATCTCCAATATCAAGAACACATCCGGGAACTTTTACGCATCCTCCATTCTTGAGTTTTGGAACTGAACTTTGGCAGTTGATAATGACATTACATGAGTACACGTGGAAGCAATATGGCTGAAGAATGCATATTGAAAAACAGCCTACATGAGCACGCATGTGGCCTTACCGACCTTATACTTTCACATACATGCAGGTTTAGCCATTGGAACATTATTGGCTTAAAACTTTCAGTCTTATTCACTTCCTCTGACATTTAGCCATAAAAAAACAAACGTTGCAAATTTGTACTATCTTATAATGTACTTTCATGAACGCAATTGTTTGTAGGGAAAGTAGTTAAACCGTTTACTTCCATTTATTATTTCTAGGTTAGAACTAATCAGAAGTTCTAAAACAATCGCAGAAAAGAGCTTACTCACACATTACAGAATTACACAAGTCACTTTCACAAAATCATGATAGATAATCCAGGGGATGACAGAATCTGCAGATATTTCTGTGCAGAATTTTGTAAAGAATAATTTGCAGATTTATGTTGAATGATTTTGAGAGTATAGCAACTAACAACTTAAAACATGAAATAAAGAGAATAAGTTTTTTACTTTTATTTAAGGTTTACAAGGCAAATCCAATTTGATCTATTTGTTAGGTGAACAAAGCACGTCTCTTTTATAATATATCTACTAAAAGACAGAAAATATTGCTTTACAAGCTCTATTGTAACTAGATCATATAAACGTTTGCATATTCATTAATAATATAATAGAAAATTAATATGCAGACTGAAAAAAAATATGTTTACATATTTACATAAGTAAATAAATCAAATCATGGGCTAAAAATCTGCGGATTCTGTGTGGCCCCACTATAACAACCCCATTTTTATGTATCAAAAAAGGTGTTGTATAAATGAATAGCCAAAATATAAAAATTAATTTTTTTGTCGACAAGTGTCATTTAAACGTCCAGATGTGTGCTTAAATAAACTACATAACCCTTTAAACTTTAAGCATATTATTTAACTTTCACAACACAGAAAGCAACATTCTGACCAATAAAAAGGCCTATATAAAAGCACTTCATGTTTATGTTTAGGTGTTTTTAGGCATAATAATAACCCATTTAGTAAAAATTCCTTATGCAAAATCTTTGAATAAAACTACATTACTGTTTTTATTTCTGTGATGTAACAATCTAAAACATCACTTTTCCCCCAATGCAATATGTTTACATCTATTCTCAGCCAGCAGCACAGAAACAGAAAAGCAGCTCTGTTTCTGAACCCTGAGAATGGCAGCACAAGCTTGGCAGCACAATTTCTCTGTTACCTCCAGCAGGACGCCAGATTCTGCCAGCGAATTAGACTTTCTCTCCCCAGTGGCGCAATCGGAGATAGAGTTTTGCTTCCCTCTACTCTTTGTAGGTGAGCTTGAGGAGTCAGGACCACAGGTGTGAAGTGCAGCTTAGCCCTGGCAAGCACATACCGCTGCTCCACAAACATCTCCCTGGGTAGCCTTTTGTCAAATAGACAGTCCCTGTGAACTGAGTTTCAAGTCTGTCGTAACTGAGTGTTTGATTGAGTGTCTGATGAAAAGATGAGGAAACGCTGGGCTGAATGTGAAAATGCACTTTTTTTTCTTACTTTAAATAAACATGCGGTTTTGGTTTGTGTTTTGTATATACAGATTTAATTTCTTAATAAATGTTTTTGTATTATGCATGATTAATGTTTGCTTTATTATATAATATTATGGATATCGACTAAATATAAAGACTACTGTTTACATGTTGGGGTCAATCAAATTTTTTCAACATTTTAAAACAAAGGATTTATGCTCACAAAGACAAAAATTTGATACAAACATTCAGTAGAATTAAAATATCATTAGAGTCATTTACTATTTAATGTAATTCTTCCTGAAGCATAGTCGAATCAGAAATCATTCTAATATGCAAATGTATTGCTCAAGAAAAATTATGACCTTATTATAATATAACTAATAAATAGAAAAACTAACTTTAGAACTATAAACTGAGAAATAATATTAAAATAAATCTCTTTTTGTACAGCTATAAAAATATTCAGTGCCATTTTAAACAATTAAAAAACAATCTTATTAACCTTAATTTTTATTTTAATGTTAAAATAAATGCTGCATACAAAAAAAAACAATAGTACAGTAGTCAACATTTGAGGTAGATCATCACATTTCATCAAAGTTGTCTTAAAACTATTGAACAACACCCATTCCTGTCCTAGGACAATTTTGAAAAGCATTTTTGATTCACATTTTGAATGTTGACTACTGTACATATGTTTATCTTATGCTGCATGTAATTATTTTAAAATCCGTGCACAATTTTAAAATAAAAATTTGATTATTATTTGTGTTTATTTTATATTTATTGCTTTATATTTGCATTTAAATGCTTTATTTTTACTTATTAACACATTTAATTTATTTTTCAAGAACATATTAATCTTTCCATTTCAAAATTTCATGTTAAATTGAATATATTACTTATTAATTCTTATGTAATTGATATCACATGAATATTTATTCTGTAATTATTTGTAATTAAGTGTATTTTTTATACACTTGTGCAAACTATATAATATTAAAACATCCTCAAAACACATTTGAAGGTTAATGCTTAGTTAACCGTCTCCTAAAATACTCTCATAATGCATTCAGACTCAACATTACAAACACGAGGCTGGTAATCCCACATCTTTCAATAATGTCACTCTACAACTTCCAGTCGGCGCAGTTCAGGTAAATGTTATAAATACATAACACAACTAGAGGCTGGAGCTCAGTTAGAGCGGTCCGTCCTCCTGCCCCTCTGGAGTTACACGCTTTAATTGCTGTCTCTTTGCACGCATTGTAAAATATTCATTTACTGGGGCTAATGGAGCTTGGAGAGCAAGAACACAATATAAAGGGCTGGGCAATTTGGAGCACTCGCCAGCTCTAACAATACATCATCATCTCTCCGAGGCTGTGAAGGGAGCACTGCCACATCCTCCGCTGGGCTCCGTGTGCCGCCTGCAGCCGCTCTCTGTGCTTCAGTGGAGAGACAGAGGGCATAAAGGCCACTGCCATCACACTACTGCCACCTACTGCCAAGCTGATATCTAAATCAATGAAGGCAGGGCATGATGTGAATGCAGACTGTAATCCTCAGTATTACAGGTTCATGGATTGCTTTAGCTCTTTTAACTCATTTGTGTTCATATTTTGCTGGTAAAGATTTTAAAATTATTATTATTCCTTTTTTACACAAATTTTTTAAAGAGATAGCGTTTCAACAAAAGGTACACATTTTGTGTCCATATCATTTTGGATGTTCAGATGTCTTCTTTTACGGTCCCTAAAGAAAAAAACTAATTCAAACGTACAATGCCAAGAATGCAAAATATTTTGTTAAATAGCTTACTGACTATCAGTAGTGATTTTTATTATGTTATTATACGAGTAATATTATGTTGTATTGTTTTTGAGCAACCACAAGTTAAATTAACAATTTATTTTTAAAAGTACATCAATTAAATTCTCTTATTTCTATTAATAATTCTCATCAATGTTGGAAAAAAAGGTCTATTTTGAATCTTTCTTTGAGCATTTCTCAGAATTTTTAAAAAAAACTGGGGGTAAATGAAATAAAGCAGTATATTCATGGTAACATTCAAACCCCTTTAGTAGTATTGACTCATAAAAAAAATCGCTTATCAGAAACAATATAATTTAGCTGAAGAACATTCATTAATGAAAGTGTATTTTATGATTCTTTTGGTTTCATAAATTAGAGGTGCTTTACAACAATCGGTTATAAATTAATGTTACTTCAATTACATTAAGATCAAATATAAAACGTAAAAACATTTTTATTACATCTACACACATTTAGTGTATGTTTGTGTGATTTTAATAATATTTTTAAAAATATGATTTTAATTGACAAAAATAGTATAAAGATTCACATAAATGACTTGTAAGTGACTGTTTGGTTATAATGCTACAAAGCTGACTTTAATTTCTATCATGAGAAACTGTTTTATTTGACTTTGACTTTATATAAAACAATGTGACTAATCAGTTTCATTATCAATCACTTTTTTAGCTGTATATTGCATAAGGCATTGGACACTGGCCCCTCAAACTGCTTTGACAAATTGCACGGCACACATCCTGATTGATCAACTGGTGTTATGTGATTGCTGTAATTAAAATGGGTTTTGGATTAAACAAATCAGGTTAAGTATAACTTGACTGCAATAAGTCAACCTGCAATGTGCATTAATGAGAAATACTGATGCCATTGATTAATTGTGCGTATGTGTCCCAAGCATGTATTTAGCAAGAACAATTTGCCCTTGGAGGAAACTTTGATGGGAGAATCAAGAACGATCTGCATAATCTTGATCTCGCTGTGCATTTTATCTTTCTGAGCTCAGTAGATATGCAGAGTTTATTGTGTATTAAGCACTTTATTATAGCAGTAGCTCTTAGTCTCAGCATCCTTCAGAAATCATTCTAATATGCTGATTTGCATAAAATATTAATGGTGCTAAGTTATTAATAAAATCTATATCCAAGTCAGCATATCAAAATGCATTATATTATTTGCAATTCTAACAATACCTATCTATTAGTGGCAAAAACTTAAGTGAATTAGGTAAACAAGTCAATTTTGAAGGCCTACAGATTGATCATTAAAAATGTAGCATTATTTTAATTTTCATTTAAAACTCTAAATCTGTACCCTAGTTTAACATTCTGAATAACTGTTATTTTATAATGTTGAGAGTATATAAAGCCATAACGTTTTTCACCTTCAGATATTTATTTTTTTATTTTTGTTATTTTACTATGGCATTGTTGCATTTGCCAACTTTCTATTTTTTT